>OZ018321.1:145788393-145970893 GCA_963969495.1 Ceratothoa steindachneri | reverse complement strand
TTTTTCAATCCCAGTGTTAGTCCTGCATTCTCGAGTAGAGAATGCCTGTTTCAGTCAGTGTCGGATCCAGGATAAAAGTTTGGGTGGGCTAACCTGAATTGCTCCGTGTGACGAGTCTGAGAAAAGAACGTTAATTTTTAATAATGATTATCTTATACAGCATTGACAAATAAAAACATTATATCACAGTAGAGTGAGCACAAACCCTCTCAGATCCAATTTTTTTTCCACATATAAGAAAATTATGAATTTTAGTTATGGGGAAAACAGCTAAAGTTTAATACCTAAAATTATTATTGAGATTTACCTGTATTTTAGACATGTATCATATAAGGTACATTTGATCGCGACTGTTTAAAAATTTGTTTTATATATTCGAGGGGCAGTCAATAAGTTTTGCAATTCGGATATAAGGAAACGAGATATGAGGAAAAGTGGTTTATTATTTTTCAATATAACTACCCTCGACTTCTATGCACTTGCGCCAATAGTCCCTGAGGCTTCGAATTCCCGACAACCACAAATCTCCCGACTGCTGTTCAATCCACTCCTGGACGGCGAGCTGGACATCTTCATCGTCCCCAAACCGGCGTCCACGTAGTGCAGCCTTGAGCTGACGGAATAAAAAGTAGTCGAAAGGGCCAGATCTGGACTGTAGGGGGGATGGTTGATCTCCTCGAATCCGCATTCGCGCAAGGCAGCTTGTGCAACTCTGGCCTTGTGGACTTTTACGACGTTGAAGTCGATCATGGGGCGTGAGGTTTCTAGGGACCCAACGGGCAGAGACCTTGGTCATGGCCAAATTATCGTGGATGATGTTGATAACACTTCCATGTGATATTCTAAGTTCTCGCTCAATTACTTCGGCCTTCACCCATCGATTTTCGAGGATCATCATCTCCACACGGGCCACATTTTCCTCATTGGTCACGTCTGACGGGCTTCCTGGACGGGGGTCATCTTCAAGGGACTCACGAACATGGCGGAACTCCCTATTCCAGCGAGCAATGGTTGCATAGGAAGGGGCGGTTTCGGTGTACACTGAACCATGCGTTCATGGATCTCTCTTGAATTCTTGCCCTCGTTGGTCAAATATTTGATCAATGCGCGGTGTTCAACCTTCAACATTGTTGAAAAGTTTATGCCCGACGATCTGCGATCAGCTACTGCTTCTTAAATAGACGAGGCAGGAGCGTGCGGCTGCAGGTCCTGACTTGTCATAACTTGTCCTAACACCCCCACAAACAGCCATCCCCCTTCCTCTGTTTTGCCCTACCGATTCGCAAAACTTATTGACCACCTCTCGTATTATAAATTATTAGATAACTTTCTGAATAACAGATACAAGTATGGCTAAAAAAATAAATATCATCATAAACAGGTCTGAAATTAGGCGGAGGGGCATCAGCCCCCTCTGCCCCTCCTCCTTGGATCCGTGCCTTTACCTAGCATCGTAATCCATTTTAAATGAAGCACTTATCAAGACATCATCCAAATAGAAAAACACTTCTGGGATATCACTCAATAGGTCTTCCATAGCTCACTGAAATATTCCAGGTCCGGAAGATACATATACCAAAAACTTAGACAATTGTACTTAAATAGGCCACGGTGAGTGTTGACGGCTCTATATTTTGGGAGTCTCCATTCAAACACAATTATGCATATTATGCCTGACTCATGTCAAGTTTAGAAAATATGCTCTCATCAAACATTTGACGGAATAGATGATGTAAATTAGGAATTGGATAGTTATCCAATCAGGCCACTGGGGTTACAATTAGCTTTTAATCCCCACATAGGCAGACACTACCATTAAGTATATCACTGGGACAATAGCAGCAGATTCGGGGCAATTACGAGTAGTAACATGTGAAACTATTCCTTCCGTTTGTAGACGATCTAGTTTTCTGTCAACTTTGCCTCGTAGAAGGTAACGTTCTATCTTTCCATAATTTAGGAGAGACAGTAGGACCAACTTTCATGGTAAATTCTTCACCTCTGTGGCATCCAAGACAATGAAAACATAAGCCAGGAAATTTATATTTAAGAAAATACCTCAGGTAAAAACTTTATGAATTCAGTCAATCAAACCTAGACTGCTAATAAGATCTCTACTTAATAAACAAGGACCTACACCATCAACAATGATATGTATTGACCATATCGTAAGATGGAATAAGACATTTAAAGACACCTAAAAATATATCTTTAATTATAAGCAGGCCATATACAATAAACTGAACTCCAAAACTTCTATTTGAATGTATTTAACGCTCTAAATACGAATTAATTTGGTTTATCGAACGCCCTAAATATGATCTCATTCTATCGAAGAAAAATTATTAAATATTTGTGTATTATTAAATAGCAATGGTAAGATTCTATAATAGTGTAAGGATTGTAAAATAAATTTAGGTATTTAGAAATTAGAGGCTGCCTGTTTGCTTCTACTGTGAATGTCTGGTAATTACAAAGTACTGCTCCAAAAGAGTAGAAAGCTCTTTTATTGCTTGATTGTAGGGTGGGTAAAGGTGATCAGAGATTTCCTCAAAAGTAAAGGGAAAGATTTATACATTGTATATTCGCCCGTGTTTACCTCAACTTTCCTTTGGTATTTGAATTCCCTATTAATTTCTCTCTCTCCTTCATAGTCGATCGACCTTGAGAAGCATACCTTAAAAGCTTGTTTATTTGGAAGATTTTTGTCTCCCGTGTAGCCGAGTGGTCTAAGGGACGGTTTATTTGAGATCAAAGCGGTTGCTCACTGCTTCAGTATGCACGGTTTGAATCCCACCACTGTACGGAATTTTTGCGAATTAGGAAATAACATTTCCGAAGAAAGATTATCATGTTTTTCTGTTTCTTGCGGCTTGCTGGGTTCATTTCATCATTCTTTCGCGTTCATAAAAGATTTATACATTGTATATTCGCCGCGTGTTTACCTCAACTCTCCTTTGTCCTTTGAATTTCCTATTAATTTCTCTCTCTTTCATAGTACTGATCGACATTGCGAAGCGTACCTTAAAAGCTTGTTTATTCGGAAGATTTTGTCTTCCGCGTGGCCGAGTGGTCTAAGGGACGGTTTAATTGAGATCAAAGCGGTTGCTCACTGCTTCAGTATGCACGGTTTGAATCCCACCACTGTACGGAATTTTTGCCAATTAGGAAATAACATTTCGGAAGAAAAATTATCCTGTTTTTCTGTATCTTGCGGTTTGCAGGATTCATTTCATATATATATATATATATATATATATATATATATATATATATATATATATATATATATATATATATATATATATATATATATATATATATATATATATATATATATATATATATATATATATATATATATATATATATTATATATTTATTATATATATATATATATATATATATATATATATATATATATATATATATATATATATATATATATTATATATATATATATATATATATATATATATATATATATATATATATATATATATATATATATATATATATATATATATATATATATATATATATATATATATATATATATATATATATATACAGTGGCGTCTCCGGCACTCGGGCTGTTTGGGCTTAGCCCAAGTATAAATTTAGTAAAGTGAACGTGTATTTACAAGCTGATTTCCTTTCTGCCAAAACTGACTTTAAGTAAGTAATTGCAGCCAATAATTCGGGCTCCTTTTATTGAGCCTGGTCGCAATTCATATATTTTCGTTCAGCGTCTGGCGGTCGTCTTCGAGGTATCTTGGGTTAAAAAATATCATTAGTAGCAAACTTTCTCTCGACATCGTTCACACGACCTTGATTCGGACTCAGAAGAGATAGGCTAGGGTTGTTATCTATAGTCGTAAAAAAAAAGTAATTGAAATTCAATGTTTTCTTGAAACAATAGATTTCTATAGAGATTAGGATTTAATTTCCAATCCATGAAATGTTTCCGTTTTACAATATTCTTAAAGGAATATATATATATATATATATATATATATATATATATATATATATATATATATATATATATATATATGTGTGTGTGTGTGTGTGTGTCAAACTAGCATCAAATATAATCAATCCATTACTCTGTGACGAGAATAAATGGTTTATTTCTATGTAATATCACACCAAAACGACAAAATCCCTTTTATACAAGATTTTCCCTTACGCGAACACACATACAAACACACGCCCTTTGCCTTTAATCGCTGTTCAAAGTCCATTCGTACACAGTGTCCCTTCTAAGAAAGGTCAGTCAAAATTCATCTTCCACTTATTCTTTGTAAACAATCCTTCTCTCATTTACAGACCCCAATTCATATTCCATCATTAGTCGTATACTTACATAATTACAATTACATATTTATATACACCTGTGAACACAACATTCTCGTCACCTGGCCCAGATGGGTTTCTACCTAAGGTATTAAAAGAAGTGCGCGATCAAGTGTTACGACACCTGAGCGCAATCTTCAACATGTCAATCCGGACCGAATGCGTTCCTAGAGACTGGCGTGAAGCGGAGGTAACTCCTATCTTCAAGAAAGGAGACTGAAGCCAACCGTCAAACTACCGACCTATCAGTCTGACTTCGATAGTCGGTAAACTCATGGAGAGCATGATGGTGGACAAAATGACGTCGTATTTAGAGTCAAACCTGCTACTGAGAAGTTCCCAGCACGGCTTCCGAAGGCAACGGTCATGCCTGACGAACCTTGTGGAATTCTTCAACTTCGTCTTCAGTGAGCACGATTGGGACAAGGCGGTGGATGTGGTTTACTTAGACTTTCAGAGAGCCTTTGATAAGGTACCACACCACCGCCTTCTCCGAAAAGTGTGAGCGCTGGGCACAGACGGAAAAGTAGCCGGCTGGATCGAGAACTGGCTAAGTGGCAGACGGCAACGGGTGGTGGTGAATGGACAGGCTTCTGAGTAGGTGCCCGTTACTAGCGGGGTGCCTCAAGGTTCTGTCCTGGGACCACTACTATTCATCATCTACGTCAACGACATGGACAGTGACATGGTTGCCAAGATTTCCAAATTTGCCGACGATACCAAGCTTGGTAAGAACGTTGCAAAGGATGGAAATACTGCCCGCCTGCCGGAAGATCTTGGGAAGATTGGAGAGTGGTCGGACACGTGGCAAATGCCTTTTAACGTGGGCAAATGCAAAGTGATGCATATCGGCCACAAAAACCCCAAATCTCAGTTTATCCTTAAGGGCACTGCTATTAAATCCACCGACACTGAGAAGGACTTGGGTGTAACAATCACTAGTGACCTCAAGTTCTCGAAACAGTGCATCGAGGCAGAGAAGAAAGCCCAAAGGATGTTAGGCTACATAAAGCGCCAGTTTAGATACCGTAACAAGGAGATAGTACTTTGCCTGAACAACTCCCTCGTTCGGCCGCACCTGGAGTATGCCGTACAATTTTGGAGTCCTTCGTTTCGAAAGGATATCGAAAGGTTGGAACGCGTACAAGCCAGGGCAACCAAGCTGATTCCCTCTATCCGACATAAAAGTTATGAGGATAGACTAAGGGAATTAAATCTGTTCTCGCTGGAAACCCGTAGACTGCGTGGTCAGCTTCTCGAAGTTTTCAAAATACTTCGAGCGTTCGACAATGTTGACTACCGGGATATTTTAACACTGAGTGAGAACAGAACGCGCAATCACGGCTTCAAACTTGAACTGAAGCGTTACAACCGCAATCTGTGTGAAAAAATTTTCATTTACAGTATCTGCGGTAAGTGGAACGTACTTCCAGTGGAAGTTGTCAACAGTGAATATGTTGACCAGTTCAAGTCAAGGCTAGACAAAGTCTTGTAAAGTGGCCATTCAGGGACGCAAAACAATTGAGCAGCCATGTGCCTGTTCGATTGCTAGTCCAAAGGTACCCTCTTTGAATGGACCGTAAGGTCTCCTAGGGTACTTCCTTTCCTTGTTACTCTTTGTTACTTTCCAAACGCATAACTTGTATTCCATTTCAAATTAAATCCTCTATGTATTCTTCAATATTCTCTCTATAGCATTTAATTTTTATCCCTAAATATCCTCTCCGTTATTCAATTCCATTTTGTATAATAATAATTCAAATCATAAATTATTGTATTATAATATATCCAATTTTTGTTAACTTGAATGATTACATTCCCTTTATAGCTAAGAGAGTTCAAATACACGTTATCGCTACGATACGATCAGTCAAAACCAAACAACAAAATTTATGTACGTACTGACAATTGCATTTGCTTTCTAAGGCTAAAGTATTATGCAATAGTTAGAACCTCTACATAACACTTACCCAATTTCTAAATTTACATACATATATATATATATATATATATATATATATATATATATATATATATATATATATATATATATATATTTGTGTAAGTATTTCGCTTTATTCTACATGACATATTATTTCAGTAATTAATACGTGTGCCCAATTTTAGGATTTAATAGGTCCAACAGGGTGCTCATTTGTGAGGTTCCTCGTTAAACCTACTTCAACTTGCAATTCGGGCGTCTCTACACGTCTATACATACAAAGACGAACTCTAATTTTAGGATTTAATAGGTCCAACAGGGTTCTCATTTGTGAGGTTCCTCGTTAAACCTACTTCACCTTGCAGATGGAGATGATTGGTCATACTCTGGATTCTTGGTGAAAGGATACCTGTCCGGTTTCGTAATCGCATTTAGTGATCAAAAATCATCAACTACTCTACAATCTCCTGTGTTCTTCTTTGGAACCATCTGAATGGGTGAGACCCGAGGGGATTTCGATGGGCGCACCACCCCCTCTTTCAATAGTGCTTCGAACGTTGCTCGAACAACTTGTAATTTCTCTATTGAAAGAGGCCTCGGTCGCCCGAAAGTCGGTGTGGCACTGCCAGTTTATATCGTGTGTACTACGGAGTTAGAAGGTGGAGAGCTCTCATCGACATTTGTAGGGTTGTACAGGAACTCGTACTTTTTAATACTGCCCTACAACCGAGCGGCATGTGCTGGAATTCATTAATGATTAGTGAAATTACCAGCTCTTCAAACTTTGGACACGAGCCTCGTCTGATTGTCAATAAGGATGCCGCGAGCACAATCCACCAAAATACTAAAATGCCCCATAAAATCAGCTACCAACAATGTTGATGTGATATCCGCTACAAGGAATGCCCATCTAAATGAACGATGCAACCTGGCAATAACTATTTCCATCTTTCTTCACTGTGAACCTTTAGTTTTCCTCCATTCGCAGTTGCAATATTCACACTAGATTCACGCATTTCACATGACTGCACCAAATTGACCGGTATTATAGATACACTTACCCCTGTATGGATTAGGTTGGCTTGCTGGCAGTCCTATTCGCAACGGTATACTGCTTTAGTTCCTTGAGGGGGCCGGCGAAAATGGCCTGAAGGATGGTTGCATTTAGCCATCTACACCAAGGCTTACAAAGTTTTGCACTCGTACCGAAATATGAATGTGATCGATACACCACAGGCCTTTGATTACTGCTTAAAGGTCGTAACCCCACAAGTATATTACGCGCACTGTCACCGCTATATTTACACTCCCATGGGCACTGAACGCGCATTATTTGAGTATTGCACATGATTAGCCTGATTACCATTTTTATCATTTATAATTAACGCCTAATTTTTGGAAACGAGTTAGCACTATTATGGTTACTGTCACCACTATCTATACTAAAGCACTGTGCTTTGTAAACCGGCCCTAGTTCATCCGGGAGTTTAATTAGTTGGGTGAGGGTTAAGTTCTTCTGGGTGGCGATGATGGGCGCGATTTTCGGAGGCAGGGACTGAATGAATTTGTGCCTTAACAGTTATTTTTTAACTCCGACTTGCAGCGCTATCTTCCTCAATTCTTCTAGATTCACCGATGGTCGCCCCGTCAGTAGAGAGGATGGTATGAGCTTCTCGAATAATTCTGGTTCGGTCCTCTTGAATGGCCCGACCACTTCTGACTTAAGGAGTTGGTATTTCCGTGACACCAGAACCCTAGCTGGAATGCGGTGCACGGTTTCGGGTGGTAGCGCAGGCAAGATGTGAAAGACTTTCATTTCTTATCGATTTATTCTTGTGATGTGAAATTGGACTTCAACTATCTTAAACCATCCCGATACTGCTGTTTCATGAAAAATCGGTGGCTTGGTGGAGATCGCACTGACGGATTCAGTCTCCCTGGGCTCTGCTCGTTGCTCGTTCTGTGAGACCATTGATCTTTTTGATCCCCCTCTTTTTGTCGAGCGAAGGGGTCACCAGTTATACGGTGTTTAGATGGTGGTTGTATTAGGTACGTGAGGTTGGTAGCGTCAGGTAGTGGTGGCTTGATATGGGTACGCCACCAGTTATAGGGGTTACTCTCTAAGGGAAATGCGGTTGCGAGGTCCTCGACGATTTTGGCGGTGAACCATACAAGTACTAATCCGACCCGATGCTGCTTAACAGTGACGATCTCATTACGGGCCACACGGCAACCGGGCGCTGAGCAGAGGCTGAGTGGACTTGTTCGAGGAAAGATAATACTCTCCCTCGGTTCGAGGTTAGGTAGCCTGGTTAAAAGGATCGATATGGATTACCCGTAGAAAAGGAAATACCAAACGGCAGAATTTCCGACTCGTTATTTTAGGGCGTAGAATTCGAGTTACTTCAGCATAAGATGAATTTGAAACGGGCGTTTCGTGCCTCAGGCAAGCCTATTCCTGTTTTGGGTTGGTATCATAACTGTCTATAACTGTGACTGCGACTGTAACTGCAATTGTGAATGTGCCCGCGACTCTACTTGACTAAATTACTGTAGGACTATGCTTCTCGGTCTACTCAAGATGATATATACAGTGGCGCACACCTTAAGTGTGGCTTACCACTAGCCAATGATATTGTTTAGGCGGTGCCTCATACGTTCCGTGTTAATTTGTGTGTCCACGGAGATAGAGATTAATTTTATTTCGAATTCCCAAAATACACCTTTGCGTTTCGCGGTTCTTCGATAGCAAATAATGCCCGCTACTATCGTGTCTTCGGCTCCGCACGTGCTACCAAGATTGCGTGAACAGTTAACCTTTGCGCGTAGGAATCGCTTTGCTTCGTTTTACTGTGTATGTCTGTGTACATGTGCATAGGTTTGCAAACGTTTGAACGTCTCGAATTTATTTATTCTTGTCGCCTTAGGCGTCTAAAAACAAAATATATATTATTATTTACATGGACTATTATTATAGGTTCTTTGTTACAAAAGCTATAAATTATTATTTTACAGAGATGTTACATATTTTTTACACACAAAGTTATTATTTATGAAAACTGCTTTACATATTTTAGATTATTTGCATGTGCATAGTTGTTGTGAGCGTACCTGTACAAGCCTTCATAGGATTCACATGATGTTCATGTGTGAGGCCTCATTGTCAAACCTATTCCACTCAAATACATTTCCTCTTTAACTCAATATAATTAATTTGTAATGTTTTACATATTTGTAGCAAAACACATACATTATATTAATTGATTTTCTTAAGTCATACGTCGGATGATTGCCAAATATCTATATTTCTCTTATTCCAGTGCTCTAAAACAAATATGCGGTTAATTTTGCGATTCTGCCTCCCCCCCTTCGAATTTTTGGATAATATATATATATATATATATATATATATATATATATATATATATATATATATATATATATATATATATATATATATATATATATATATAAAAACATTTTTTATGTAGAAAATGTTTTTCTTGAGCAAATTAGAAAAAATGCTTTGTTTTTTTTGATAGGCCATTACAATTGCATTATATTGTACGATATATCATATTTAAGTTAGTACCGAAATAGGCGGATTTGTCCCCCTATTTACATTTAATTGTGTGGGGTTGCACCCCCACCTCTCTCTTTTTTTAAATAAACTCGTAATATTCCTAATTCGAAAGCTTAACATTAGATTTTAATTAAAGGGTGATTGCTAAATGTCGTTAGGCATCTAGTTTTTCTGCTACGTTGCTTGACTTCAGACATATAGGCCTCCAAAGATGGCAGAAACTCTATTTTTCCTCCTAACATCATAATTATAAATTGTCCCACTTTATGTAGTGAAAGTGATATATTGAGTATATCTACCATATAAACTATATAGATTTGCGTATTTTTTTAAATTAGAGATATTTATAACAAAGCCCCCCCCCAAAAAAATTAGAGGACAGGCATAATTCCAAAATTAACCAAATATCCTTTCTTTATCGCCAATAAAACTCGATTTATATTAAATATATGGAATAAATAAGGTTGTAATTATTATCTAAAGACTTTTATATTATTTTTTTATTTACAGTATTAACTCCAGTTTTCGTTGTTTTTTTTAAGTTCGTTAAAATTTCTTCAAATAAGGGAAATAAAAATTATTTTATTATTGATAAAAATAAGAAAGTGATTGAGAGAATGACAATAACTTGGAGAATTATGACTAAGCTATTTAATCTATATTATAATGAAAAAGATAGGTATTTTCAGGGTTGGGGAACAGTGCTCTTTTAAAAGCAATCATCATTAGGATTTCCTTTTCATGGAATGTTATTTTGGTTTAAAGCTAGCCCATTATAAGACTTCATATAACTCCAAAGTGCTCATTTTTGAGGTCTCATTCAATATATCAATGTGAGCACTTCAGTACAAATTAAACTAAACAACTTACCATAGAATATTTCATGATATAATTATGCTAGTTTAATCAAAGGCCACTGTCATTTCGGTAATTAGTCACGCCAGGTAGTCTGAAGCCAGAGCAGAGGTATATAGAAACACAAGTACATTCGGGAAAAGCTAGAGATTAACTGGGAGATTTGCATCGTATAGATTGTAGCATTGATTCTTCTTTTGAAATAATAGGAATTAAACTAAAGCAAAAGAAGAATTTAGATGTTGATTTGGTTTACAGGAAACCACATCAACTTCTGGAGGTAGATAATAAATTTTAGGAATTCTTGAACAACATCAGTAAAGATAAGCTAACATTGTTCATTAGAGATTTTAATTGCGCTAAAGTAAACTGGCCTATGAACAATGCCGAGTCAGAAGGACAAAGATTGCCCAGTTTCATAGATGAGAATTTCCTGATTCAGTGGGTGATAGAACAAACAAGAGGAGAAAATATATTGGAGTTAGCGATAACATCAGACGATGAATTAATTTCAAAACTAAGTGTAGGAGATAAAATCGGTAATAGTGATCATAATCTAATTGAATTTGAAATTAATATTCCTTATGTTAGAAAAAGGGTCAACATCACCAACTTAAATTTCAATAAAGCTAATTTTGCTAGACTAAGGAAGAGCTTGAGTAATTATACCGTAAATAATGAAGATATTAATGAAGCATGGCTGTAAAGGCTATCGCGGAACCCGGTTCACACGGCCCAAATAGAATACACACAAGAAATTTATAGAAGACCAGGGATCTAAAGGCCTACCAGAAATTCACTAGAATTTATCAGGACGGTGCCAAATTACGAGGTATCCGCAAGGGGTTAAATAAATACACACATATATGTGTTTACAGTAGTATTTACATCAAAATAAAAATTAAATAAATTGACTGCTAACAAATTATACGGGGATACATCAAATAATAAGAAAAGTCACAAATGCTTATCACCATCGAACGACCACAAGTTGTAACCAAATAGATATTCGCGCATACAAAATTGGGTGCTATGAATAGATTGCTTAAAGCCGAAACGACACGCGCAATTGAAGATGAAATAGGCTTCGCTACTGTAGTGACAGGTGTTCCCGGAATAACCTCCTTGTCTTACGTCCCTTACCCGGAGGTTCAAAGTTACACGAATAAAACTTAATTAATTTAAAAGGGCCATAAGAAGAAAGAAATACTCCAAAACACCTGATACCAGAGCAGTGAAGCGATAACCCACGTCGAAAACCCAGGCAAAAGAGGCTCGGCGACGATGAGTGAAATCAACCCAAGTCCACAGGGGTGAATGCGATGACGGTCTTCGGCGAGGAGAAACCCACAGACGGCGATATCGGGGCGAAAGACATCGAGACCACGGTGAACGACGACTCGAAGGCCCAACGATCCGAGAGAAGGAATTTGAGATGACAGAACTTCCCAGAGAAGATGGCGAGGTCACTAAAAGAGAGCTTACACGTGGCCAGTGTGAACAGCTTCCTAAAGGAGAACACTTTCAAACGTAACTGGAAGAGCACAATTCAATGCAGCCCACAGAAACAGCGACAACACTTGCAGGAATCAATAGCAAAAAAATCCTCGTTGGACGAAAAAATAATGATCCCTGGCTGGAAGAGGGTCTCTACCTCCTTCTCAATGGCAGGCCTAAGGTGAATGGGTACTGGATACCTTTTTGCCTGTATACGATCGGTGGTCATCAAATTAATTTCATGGGAGAGGGTGGAGGTACTACCGGGTTCATTAGAGAGAACAACCCGGTACCCACCCATAAGTTCTTGGAGTTGGGATAGCTGATCCTGTTGCAGAGTTCCAAACTCGGGGTGTTCAGACGAAAGAGAATCAATACTACCATCGGGTGTCAAAGGTAGAAGGAAGTAGTCCGAGTCTCCTTCCTCGACGATGCTTAGTCCTTCTCTCCCAGGAGCCATAAGTTCCTCCAGGGTGCAAGTTTCGCCTTGAACTTCCACTCGCTGCACCTGGGCCCTGCGATAATACTTTTTCAAAAAGCTAACATGATAGAGACGGGGTCCACGAGGAACCTCAATGAGATAATCTACCTTACCCTGTCTCTCAAGTACCTTATACGGGCCATTCCAGGCTATGAGAAGTTTACTGGTGTCACTGGGCAGGAGCACCAGAACTTCATCGCCCTGGTTGAATTGCCGGTCCTATGACTTAAGGTCGAAATAAGTCTTGTACCGGGAGCTGCTGACTTCGGCATGTTAAGCAGCAATCTTAGAACATTCGGCCAACTTTTCCTGCAGCTCGATGACGTACTGAAAGCTGGTTCGGTCTTCGTCCTGGAGGCTTCGATCTTCCCACAGATCTCGGAGAACGGTTAGTTGGTCCCGGACTAAGCGGCCATATAACAACTCAAAGGCTGAAAACCCAGTTCGGTCACTCGGAAGTTCCCTGAGGGCAAATAAGGTTGGAATGAGGTATTGTGCCACCCTCGAGGCTTCTCCGAACAAAACTTACGGAGAATAGCCTTCAAAGGGGCATGAAGTTTATCAATCCTTCCGTTTCTAGTGGGGTAGAAAGGTGTGGTGAAGATAGGTTTGACACCCAGCAGCTTGTGAAGTTCCTTCATAAGGTTGGATGTAAATTGAGTCCCACGGTCGGATAGAATTTCTCGAGAGATTCCCACTCGAGAAAAGATGGTAAGTAAGGCTTCGGCGAAGGACACAGAATGAATATCCTTCAAGGGCACAGCCTCTGGAAACCCTGTGGCAAAATCAATTAGGGTAAGCATGAACTTGTGACCGTCAGAGGATGGGGGAGAAAGAGGTCCCACCAAATCAATGGCGATTCGGGCGAAAAGCTCAGTCTCGATGGGCATTGGCTGAAGAGGCACCGGTCACACACGTCCTTTGGTCAAGAAGTGTTGTCACTTATCACAGGAACAGCAGAAAGCACGTATGTCAGACCCCATTCCAGGCCAATAGAATTGATCTGTGACCTTGAATTTGGCCTTCCTGTGGGAAAAATGGCCAGCCAACGGGCTCTCATGAGCAACTGAAAGGATGACCGGGTGACACTCACGGGAAGCAATCAAAGTCAACTTGCCAACCTTATGGGGATGGTCAGATATTAAGCATTTCCGATAAAGGAGGCAGTCAACCTTGAGGAACTAGTAACTAGCCCCGTTTCTAACTCGCTCGATCTCCCCTGAGGCGGCTTTAACTCAAACAGCACAGAGGGTTCCACAGGAAATTTGCAGGCGACAAAAGTCGTCAGGTGTCACAGAAAGGGGCTGGAGAGCAGGCATAGCTAAGGGGTGAATTCGTTTCATCTTCCCTGCCCTGGTCTGGACAGCACGAACATGGTTGAGTTTAGGTGCTGAGGGAGTTCCGGTGATAATGGAAGAAATTCTCGGCGGAGTAAGGGTTGCGGATGACGGAGGTGGAGCTGGGGAAGGTAAAGCTTTAGAAGCATCAAGATCCCTAACTCCAGGAATGTTTCCAACCAGCACACTAGTGAATTTAATTGGTGCTCTAATGACGCCTGTCCATACTTCAAGGTAAGTGCAACGAATGTAGCAGGAGACAAGGGGGAATGAGTCAACTTGTCCCAAGTAGTTGGCCACGAAGACTTCCTTGCAGGCGGTGACATCCATATCTGACAAGACATCCTCAGAGACGACTACGCAAGAGCAAGCAGTGTCCCTGATAATGGTCAAAACCCAGGCCCCATTAATAGTACCAGAAGCCTCGGAAAGACAGAATCCAACCTTAAGGGTTTCGATGAAGACCAGCCATCACTGAAGGCACAGGGGTTCCTTGGGCACGCCGGACGAATGTGGCCAACCTCAGTGCAGCGATGACACGTCAGGGTGCAGGAGGAATTCTGTGATGTGCTCTTAGCGGTGGACGAAGTTGTCTTCCCCTTCGAAGATGGGTTGGACGGACGCACGAACTTCTTGGGATGAGAGCTAAAAGTTCTAGAAAGGCTGGAGTGAGCAGAAGTCCAATTATCCGCCAGCTGGATTGCTTCTGTTAGAGTAGAGGTTCGACGTTCCTTGATGAAGAAGCGCAGGTCAGAATGGAGGGAAGAGAGAAATTGGTCCAAGATCATAAATTCCTTGAGCCCATCGAAAGTGTTACCGACGCCGCAGGCTTCAAGCCATGCCTGAAATAATCAGGCTAGGTGAAATTAAAATTGCTGAAAGGTTTTCCCCGGAGAAACCTTAGCGCTACGAAACTCTGTATGGTAGTCATCCAGAGTTTTATTGAAGCCGGTAAGAAGGGCTCTTTTCAAATGGTTGTAGTCCATGGTGACATCCATTGGCCGAGAGGTATATAATTCAGCAACCATACCGGTGAGTAAACTTCCTAACCTCACGGCGTAGCTCTCGGGGTTCACTTCGAGCAATTCAGCAACCTTCTCGAAGCGGTTGAGGTAGAAAGTGATATCCTCTCCATCCTGTAATAGAGAAAGTTTAGGTCGACTCACCGGGTCAGTAAACTGAACAGAAGCAGGCTGTTGGGAGGCGGAGATTTGAGCTAATTCCATCTCCTTCTCTGCTTGATCTTAGTCGTAGCCTTCTCTGCTTCTACTTGGATTTGGGCCAGCTGAAGCTTTCTATCCTCCTCTTCTCTCTGGACTTTTTGCTTGGCGGTCCTTTTCACGTTCCTCACGTTCAAACGCTTGTTGTTGGAGGACATACTGAGCAATTTCATTACCAGTGAAGCCCAGCTCCACTGCCTGGTCCTTAAGCTCTTTAATGTAAGACATAATGACAGAAAACGCGAGTTAGTAAAAAAAAAATTAAGTCAATAATGAGTCATCCGAATAGGTTACAAACCCCAAAATAAGTGAGCAGGTTAACTCTGCAAATAAGAAAACACAAGCGTTATGAATAGCAAACGCAAAAATGAAATGACACACAAGAGTTAACTAAACAGACAAAAGAATGCTAAACAAAAGGGGGAAAAAATAATACAAAAAAAGGTTAAACACACGATGGGGACCAGACAAATCCACACAAGAGGCAATAAGCAAACCTTTTTTAAAAACAAATGATGCTCAAAGTAGCCAAATATAAATAGTACAAAGAAAAACACGGCAAGAAAAGACAAACAACCGTGAATATGAGGCGTATAGAAAACCTAAGAAGACCCCTGTAAGTGTCAGAAGATGAATAAATTAATACAAACAACGGCTAAGGAGAGCCGTGAAAATTGAGGCAAAGGTAAACCTCGGTAGCGCAAGGGCTAACAAAATCCTATGCACAGTATGAATTCACTTCCAAGCCACAGACAGTGAATGCGCGCTCGAGGCGACTTAAACACCCAATCGGATAAGCAGCACAACCTAACTTGACAACTTAAACTGGAAAAAACAAATACTGGCTAACTAAATCCTGGCAAAACCTAATCCTGGCAAGGTTGCCAGGTATGTAAAGACTATCGCAGAACCCGGTTCACACGGCCCAAATAGAATACCCACAAGAAATTTATAGAAGACCAGGAATCTGAAAGCCTACCAGAAATTCACTAGAATATATCAGGACGGTGCTAAATTACGAGGTATCCACAAGGGGTTAAATAAATACACACATATATGTGTTTACAGTAGTATTTACATCAAAATAAAAATTAAATAAATTGACTGCTAACAAATTATACGGGGATACATCAAATAATAAGAAAAGTCACAAATGCTTATCACCATCGAACGACCACAAGTTGTAACCAAATAGATATTCGCGCATACAAAATTGGGTGCTATGAATAGATTGCTTAAAGCCGAAACGACACGCGCCGTTGAAGATGAAATAGGCTTCTCTACTCTAGTAACAGGTGTTCTCGGAATAACCTCCTTGTCTTACGTCCCTTATTGGAAGGTCCAAAGTACACAAATAAAACTTAAGTAATTTAAAAGGGCCATAAGAAGAAAGAAATACTCCAAAACACCTGGTACCAGAGCAGTCAAGCAAAATAAGCCACGTCGGAAACCCAGGCAAAAGAGGCTCGGCGACGATGAGTGAAATCAACCCAAGTCCACAGGGGTGAATGCGATGACGGTCTTCGGCGAGGAGAAACCCACAGACGGCGATATCGAGGCGAAAGGCATCGAGCCTACGGCGAACGACGACTCGAAGGCCCAAAGATCCGAGAGAAGGAATTCGAGATGACAGAACTCCCCAAAGAGGAGATGGCGAGGTGCCCAGTGTGAACGGCTTCCCAAAGGATAACACTTTCAAACGTAACTGGAAGAGCACAATTCAATGCAGCCGACAGAGGGACAGTGACAACGCTGACAGGAATCAATAGCAAAAATCCTCGCTGCACGAAGGAATCCAGTACAGGTCTCCAAAATGAATGTCAAAGACAATTGACGGAAACCGATTCAGCGGAGCAATCAAGGCAGAATCCTCGCAACAGAATGAATTAAAAGATGGTCCCATTTATATCCTTCAGTCCGAAGGGGGCAAAGGGAAGTGGGGCACAAGGGGAGGGGGGGAGAATGAGTCGCTTCCCCTACGCAAATTAGGTTGGTAAGTTACAGAAGTTTAGGCCAAAAATGGTAGCTTCGAAGTGGGTCAACCTGCGATAAACACAGTAAACTATGATGAGAAAGTGAAGGCAGGGAAATACGAGAGCCTACCCTTTGCAATGGCATGAATTTAAAAACAATCTCCTAAATAAACAAGCTCAATTTATACCATTAAATGTTAGTAACATCAAAAAGGCCAATGAACCTAAATGTTTATCTGCTGAAATTAAAAAAAATTATTAAAGATAAAGATAAAGAGTACAGAATGCTAAGATCTTAAAGGAGCATAGAGAATATAAATCATTATATAGAAATGAGAAGAAATGTTAAAGTTGAAACCAAAAGAGCCAAACGAAATGTGGAGATAAGAGTAGCTCTAAGTTGTAAAATAATCCAAAGGAGTTTTTTGCTTTAGTAAATAGTAGAAAACCGATAAAAAAAAAACAGCATTTGCCCAATAAAAGACAAATATGATATTTTACAATTTAACGATATTGATATAGCAAATACTTTAAATGAATACGTTGCATCAGCGTTTACAAAAGAGACTATGATTAATAATCCCATACCAACTATTATAAATGCTGCAATAAACCACTTGAATCGGTTAGATGCACTGTCAACACTATAAGAAAGTTTATTGAAAAAATGATTAAATAATCTCTGTGACCTGATAAAATATCTCATAGAGTTCTAAAAGAAATCAAAGATCAAGTGGTTGAACACCTAACGCAGATCCTTGACTTATCATTAGAAAGTGGAATTGTTCCTCAAGATTGGAAGTTGGCAAATGTAACACCAAAATTTAAAAATCAATGCAAAGAACTAGCTCTTAATTATCGCTCGATAAGCTTCACTTCAATAGTTGGAAAACTGCTTGAAACTTGTATTGCTGAGAAACTAGTTGAGCATTTAGAAGAGAATAAATTATTAAATGACTCCCAGCATGGCTTTAGGAGACACAGGTCATGCCTCACAAATTTATTAGATTTTTTCCACTATATTAGTACCGAGTATGACAATAACAGATCAGATGATATTTTGTATTTAGATTTTCAAAAAGCATTTATAAAGTACGGTATAAGAAGCTGATGGCTAAAGTAAGAGACTTAGGAATAAAGGAAGAAATAACAAATATATGGAAAATTGGCATACTGATCGTAAGCAGAGAGTAGTCGTCAACGGACAAGCGTCAGAATGGACTCCTGTGAGTAGTGGTATTCCTCAGGGTCCTGTCCTTGGACCTTCGCTTTTCATTATGTATGTTAATGATGTAGATGATGACTTGTTGTCAAATATTTCTAAATTCGTAGATAACTGCAAGATAGGAAAAGGAATGATAACTGAACAAGATGTTATAGAATTTCAAAATGATATTGATAAGATAGCACAATGGTCGGCAGAATGGGAGTTACCCTTAAATCTTAATAAGCGCAAAGTAATGCATGTGAGGTATAAAAACCCAAGAGTAGAATATAAAGTTTTTTTATCAAATAATTACAGAAACTGATAATGAAAAAGATCTTGGAGTCTATATTTCAAATGATTTTAAGTTTTCTCGGCAGTGTATTGAAGTGTAAAAGAAAGCACTAAGGCTTCTCAGATATATCAAACGTAAATTTAATTATAAAAATAAAACTACAATTTTAAATATGCACAATGGATTGGTAAGACCACAATTAGAATATTGTGCCCAGATCTAGTCACGCTATTTAAGAAAAGATATTGATAGATTGGAGAAGGTACAAACAAGGGCCACAAAATTGATACCAGAATTGCGAAATCATAATTCTGAGACAAGATTAGAAAGGCTAAACTTATTCATTCTAGAAACAAGACGACTGAGAGGACAACTAATAGAAGTTCAAAATCTTGAAAGGGATAGATAATGTAGACTATACTATTTGGTTCGGACTCAGCACGAATAATACAAGAAATAATGGTATGAAAATAGCGCCGAAGCATTTTAGAACAAAGTTATGTGGAAACATTTTTTCATACAAAATTGTAAGCATCTTGAACCATTTACCTGAGGATGTGGTGTACAGTAGTTTAGTAGACAGTTTTAAAACTAGACTGGACAATTAATAAACAATATTAGATAAAAAGTGACAAGACAGTGTATGTTAGAGAAAAAACAAAGTATGTTCTATGTATAGATTATTATCATTATCATTATCATTATTATTATTATTATTATCATTATTATTATTATTATTATTATTATTATTATTATTATTATTATTATTATTATCATTATTATTATTATTATTATTATTATTATTATTATTATTATTATTATTATTAATATGTGTTAATGCATTAACAAGCTATCGTATATATTTTTCTGTCACATTTTTAGAATAAAACTGGAATTAGTAAGAAAAATAAGTAGATGATAAATGAAAAATCATTGAAAGTGATAAAAAAATTAAGAAAAAATGAGCATGTTTTAAGTTTAGATTTGTAATTAACGTTAGTATTTTTAAGTATATATTAATGTGTTCCTGCTTTCCTGTTAAAATTTCCTGGCCGTTTCTATTTTACAACATTACCAGGTATATGCAGATACACCCACAAAGAAAAAGTGAAAAACCATTCCGAGCGCTTTCGTCTTTACTCTTAAAGACCTTTTCAAGGAATGAAAAAGAGGCTGAACATACATCGCCTTAAAGAGTGGAAGGGAAGATTATTCTACCCACCTCTGAACATTAATTAGGGGGTACAAAATCCTGAAACCACTTTATTTGAGATTTTATGTATGTAATGATAATGGGGCCTAGCATGAACAAACCAAGGGTAAGGTTGAAATTTGGAAACGCGTTAATGGAGATGCATTCTAATATATTTCTCGAAATATAATTACTGCATTTTATGACTGGTTTGGCACTATTCCAGTTAATGCTATGGTTAAGATTGTACATATGTAGAAAAAGCGCAGATTGTTCACTCTGATTACGTACATTGGCTTGATGTTGCTTAACCCGGACATCTAGTTCTTTCCCGGGTTAAGCAACATCAAGCCAATGTACGTAATCAGAGTGAACAATCTGTTATTTTGTATAATAATTGGTATACAATTGTATCTCTCCTCCAATCCATTTAGTTGGATTCACTTTTGTATTTGTTTTAGTATTTGCTGGGTTTTTTTTCGAATTTAGTACCATGTACTCTCCATTGTTGTATCTGCGTTTATGTTGCAAAAAAAAAACTGAGTCGGTTATTCCTTTTTGTTATTAGTCGGATATCACTTCTTCCGGAAGCTCCATCTTGGGGGGGAGGGAGATGTCATAGTTAGAGAGAACAGCGCCAAGCAGAAGGAAATCTTCCAGCAGTTCCTTTAGAAGCCGACCCCCGTCCGGCGATAACAAAAGCAATGGATGGACCGAGCAAACTGAGGATAGCGGCGGAAGCTGCGCGAGGTCGTGTGAACCAAGCTAAGGTTCCCTTCCGCCGGCACCGCGTCTGATAAGGCACACTCCTTTCCGGGACCTCGGGGTAAATCACTTCCAGCGAGCCCCGTATAAAATATCAGATGCGAGCATCAAGAAATTAGTATCAGCCAGCCCCTTGAACGCGACGCGTAAACTTTCGATTCGGCTCTTCACCCCTTGCGTTCGAAGGCAAGAATTCTCTACAGATTAAACGATAGGCTATCGGCAAGTGACTATTATTCTGGAATCGGCTCCGTTCCAGTCTGACGTAGTACTCCCTCTATTCTTTCCTTCGAAGTTAAACGTGGGGATTGCAATTCCCATTTTGCAATCTTTCTCTCCGACAACTTCCCAGAGCATACAACTAAAAGTAAAGTTCGCAATTAACTCTGTCGTGTATTCAGTGTCCCGTTTTCTTTGAATTATGTGTGTTAGTTTGTCGGTGCGCCACCCGCCTCAATTGTCCCTTTAACTCCCAAGCTCCTCTGACCTTGAAATTGTAACTTAGCGAATCCATTCTTATATTTGTAATGTGCCTGTAAATAGTAAAGTATATTTTAGTTTCACCAGTTTCTCTGCCCAGAGCCTCTAAAAAGTTATATTAATTTGGCCAATCGCACTCTTACTTAATTTTATTGTTTTTCACGCACTTCGGGGTTTCAAATTCCCTCAAAGATTTATTGCGCTTCATCTGGCCGGAGCAAGGCGAGCGAAGGTCACGGATCTGACCTAGACCTACGACAAGGAGCGTTATTTGACTTTGTCAAGCGGCTTTCCTTGGCGTTTGCTGTCAGAATTTTTCCCTTGCACTTCTTGTACAAATGTTAGCGAAGGTTCTCATTTAGGGCCAGCTTCATGGTGGTGACTCCAACACCTATCTCTCTCGGTAAAGCCCAGGCTCCCTTTCTCGGTTCTTCCATTACCTTATCCTGCAGTTGTTGGATGAATTTAGGCATGCGAACGCAGTTCGAACGTCTGCTATGGCCGCTTTTAGTACTCTCCGTTCAGCTTCCAATGTCACGTCTACGACTTTTACATTATTAACAGAGCATTTAACAGCAGTCACGATGTCGGCATTTTGATACTCAGCGTGAATCATCATGATGCAGGTAACTCTTTTCAGATATTTAGATTGCTTCCATTCTTTCAAGTCAGTTAACTTTTTCTCAACTAAAACATTACTCTGTAAGCTATCAATGCCATTGTCTGTTCCCTAATATATCAAGATATTACTGAAAAAGGGAGACATTAAAAATCGTCAAATTAACACAAATCACACTGAATGTGTCTTTGTTGTCATACAGAACTACTCCTCTTAAAAATGATTATCCTCCAGTTGAACTATTAATGGGGCGTTTGTTAAGAATTCGTTCAGCTGTCATTCCTCCCAATTAGAACCGCTCAGTCCAAAAACGTCAATTTTAAGAAGGAAAAGCAACTCGAGAGTCGCACATTGAAAGAAGTTCAGAGCAGTCAGTAAGTTGATCTTACTAAAGAGGAGAAAAACTATACAGTTATGTAAAAGCTCATACACCAGCAAGATATATTTTAGAAGGCCCGATGGAGAAAGGTATAGGGATAAATTGTAAAACAGTGATTACCCTTAATTTCCCCGAAGAACTATTAAATTCTAAGTGGGTACCAGTAAATTTTGAGTCTGTATCAGATCGACAGATTCATAGAAGTGACAGACCCAACAAGGGCACATATCTTCTTCGTTACAGGAATTAATTTAGTTTTGTTCGATGTTAGTGTTCATGGTTACATGTTTAGGGTTAGGTTTGGTGTTTTCCAAAGTGAATTTGTGTTTTAGTTTCTCCATTTCAAAATTGTCAAAATTTTGCTTAAAAAGCGGGGAGGAGGTATAGATAGTGTTCATGGTTACATGTTTAGAGTTAGGTTTGGTGTTTTCCAAAGTGAATTTGTGTTTTAGTTTCTCCATTTCAAAATTGTCAAAATTTTGCTTAAAAAGCGGGGAGGAGGTATAGATAGTGTTCATGGTTACATGTTTAGGGTTAGGTTTGGTGTTTTCCAAAGTGAATTTGTGTTTTAGTTTCTCCATTTCAAAAGGGTCAAAATTTTGCTTAAAAAGCGGGGAGGGGGTATAGATATATGTAAATATAGATGTACATGTTTGCTACAAATGCCAACATGGTAGTCATTTTCACAGCAAGCATCTCCTTTCTCTCTCTCTCTCTCTCTCTCTCTCTCTCTCTCTCTCTCTCTCTTCTCTCTCTCTCTCTCTCTCTCTCTCTCTCTCTCTCTCTCTCTCTCTCTCTCTCTCTCTCTCTCTCTCTCTCTCTCTCTCTCTCTCTCTCTCTCTCTCTCTCTCTCTCTCTCTCTCTCTCTCTCTCTCTCTCTCTCTTTTAACAAACCTAATCGACTTTTACCATAACCTTTTCAACCTATATAACGATACTAAATCATTAGATATAATTTACCTAGATTTCAAAAAGGCATTTGACAAAATTCCCCATCAGAAACTCATGAACAAAGTGCGTACGCTAGGAATTAACGGTAATATATACGGATGGATTAGTAGCTGGTTAAAAAACAGGAAGCAGAGAGTGATAATAAATGGCGTGGAATCGGACTGGGTATCTGTTACCAGCGGTGTTCCCCAGGGATCAGTCCCTGGGGCCTATTTTATTTACTATATACATCAATGACATAGACGTTGGAATAAATAAATATCATATCTAAATTTACAGATGACACGAAAATAGGTAACTCAGTATTATGCGAAGAGGACAGGGCTAGCCTGCAAGCTGATATAAATAAAATTACCGAATGGTCTGAGAAATGGCAAATGCCATTTAATATCGACAAATGCCAAATCCTTCAGTGCGGAACAAAAAACAAAAAATACACCTACACAATGCAAGGCGGCTTAATAAACACAACCCCGCAGGTTCAAGATTTAGGAGTAATAATTACAGAAAACTTAAAAACATCAAACCAATGCGCAGCTGCTGCAAACAAAGCTAACACAGCACTAGGATTTATAAAAAGAAACTTTACTTATAAAAGCGAGGAGATAATTATGCCACTATATAAAAGTATTGTCAGGCCCCATCTCGAATACGCTGTACAGTTCTGGGCCCCTTACTTAATAAAAGACATAGATAAATTAGAAGCTGTACAACACAGAGCGACAAAACTTATCCCGTCAGTACGTAACAAACCTTACCACGAGAGGCTAAAAAAACTCAATCTATTTTCGGTCAGAAAACGAAGACTAAGGGGGCAGCTTATAGAGTGCTTCAAAATACTTAAAGAATTTAACAACGTTAATGCCAATAACTTGTTCACACTGACAGGGGAGTGTCCCACCCGTGGACATGATTCAAAACTTCAGGGTAAAAGAGCCACTATGGATGTAATAAACAACTTCTTCACTTACTCGATTATTAATGATTGGAATAATTTGCCAAACGAGGTAGTAGACAGCAGCACTATAGATTCATTTAAAATGAGATTAGACAAACACTTAACAAATATTGGAATTGTTTAGCATAAGCTACAAAATAAAATAATATTACAAAAATATAACGCTTTCAGGTGTATGTAAGTGGTTTTCACATGCATTTCATTTAATTACTATTCAATGCAATTTCCTTCAGGTACTGTCTTCTTACACCTGCAAGGTACTTTTCCCAAATTATTTCATGTACGGCTTTTGCCGGAGGGAGTGGAGGGTGGGGAGAGCCTAAAACTTTTATATCCTTTACTTCTACTATTCTATGTGTAAGTGGCAGTAGATTTAAGGCCAGATCACCTTAGTCTGGGCCGTAAGGCCCGTGTGATCTGTGTATCTATGTAACTCTATGTAACTCTCTCTCTCTCTCTCTCTCTCTCTCTCTCTCCTCTCTCTCTCTCTCTCTCTCTCTCTCTCTCTCTCTCTCTCTCCCTCTCTCCCTCTCTCTCTCTCTCTCTCTTCATTTTCATACATTATCTTCAGTTATAAAGCAATAAATCTATATCATACTTTTATTTAATATTTGGACCTAATAAAGAAAGAAACACAAATTAGTTATGAACTTAAGCCAAAACTAAATTATAACAATCTTCCTCTCTACAAAACGAAGACGGCTAAAATACACTGAGATAGTAGATCAAGCGTTTAATGTGAGTGTTTACAAGATCTAGCAGTTTTCAATATAACGTTCCACATGCTTTCTAGGTCGAGTAGAGCGACGAAGAATAGTTTTAGGGGAGGCTTTAAAGAGAGCAGTTGGAGGATGAGCATCATGGAATGTATCGTTTTCGATAGAGCAGTCAACAAGTTTTCTATATCGAGTAGATCGACGAGGGATATTTTCAGGAGAGGCTGTGGTGCCGGAAACACATTATAGAATCCCATCTGACTCAAACCCCCCTGAAAGATGAGCAGTTTGAAGTCTTTTAAAGTTCTATAATTGGTTCACAGTAAAGCGGTGCTCACAGTTCTTTACTGAGTGAAGGCGTTTTTCGGACTACCCCAAACCGTTACCTCCTTTACCGGGTAGCGAGATGAAGATTTATTTTGTACAAGAATTTCGGGTCTAAAATGAATGAAAAAGTTCAAGTTCAAGTTACTTAAAGTGATGAAATGCGTGGTAGGGTTTCATACGTGTAAAATTGTTTAGTAGTTTTCCCTGGTGTTGATGGCATCACTAGCCTACTTTCTTCTTATTGTTTGTTTATTTTTTCTTTCTCCTCCGTCAATAATATTGCTGAACAAGACGGTCAGGTTCTCCCATTGTTGTATAACTTTTGTTTTTGGTCGGTTCCTCAGTCGTGGCTTTCAAGCCTTTCTAGTAGTTTTATTGCTAACTATTCTTTTCTCGTTTTATATGGGCATTTTTGCCTCTTTTATTTGTACTTTTTAACTTTGTTGTTTATTTATTTATTTATTCTTAATTTTCTTTCTACTTAAATTTTATCTTGGGCACTTTGCCTCTTTTTTATCTATGCTTGTTGTTAGTTAATTTATCTTTCTCTTTTATCTTCATTGACTTTGTTATTTAATTATTTCAAATATTAGTTTGGGCCCTTCGCCTTTCTTTGTTTACGTTTTTTATTATTGCTGTTAGACTATCTTATCTTATTATTTTAGTTAACTTTGTTGATTATGTATTTTTCTTTTCTGTTTATTTTAATTTGATTTTAGCTTGGGGACTTTGCCTCTTTGTTGTTTATACTTTTTATTGTTCTTTCTCCTCTTTTTGTTTTAGTTAAAGTTTGATTTGGGCACTTCACCTCTTTTTATTAAAGTTTATTGCCTTTTGTTTATTGTTTTTCTTTGTCTTGTTTCTATTTTTGTAAATTGTTAGGTGTAGATAAGTCTTATATTTTCTCTTGCACAGTTTCTTCCACTGGGGAAGAGAGCTGTTCTTTCTACTGTGCATTGTCTGAATTGTTGGTATATCTAGATCATTGTTAATTGTTGTTGGTTGTGTTTCTTCTTCTACTTTGCCTATGCCTCTCTCCCTAGCCAATGGATCTCCATATTGATCAGTTTGAGTCCAGTTCTATCGAGTAGAACCAATTGTCAAATATGGTCGATTTTTTTCGTGCCAGTTATAAACAGTGTGGTTGATTCTGTACCATTTACATCGTCCTGTAAGAGGTACAGCTTGTCATCTGCGTGATCATGGCCGGGTACACCAGAACGGGGCGTACCAAGGCCGTGTATAGCTTCCTCTTATTTAGCACGTTGAGGCTTCGGAAAAGGTACAGTTTCTTCAGCTCTCTTTTGGCAAGGGAAACTCTGTTGTTTATGTGGGCCTTGTATCATGTTTTGGAAAGACGTAAGCCCAGGACCTTTCTCTCGTTAAAGTTAAGATAAATTTGATCATCAACGAGGACGTCGTCTATTTTCCGGTGGTTCATCGGAATTATCTGGAATTTCTGGCGGTTCGTCTTGATTTTCCACTTTTTTCATAAAGGTTGATATTATCAATCTCAGCAGCTATCGCCCTGGCTTGAACTCAAGCGTTCCTGATGGGACTTGGTACGATTTGTGTGATGTCATCTGCGAATTGCAGATACATCAAATCGTCTCTCACTGAAGCAGGGATGTCTATTGTGTACACGAGGTACAGCAACGGACTCAGACAGCTGCCTTATGGAACTCCCGTCTCAAGTTCGAATTCGGTTCCTTTTTAGCCCTCGATCGTGATTTGGGCTCTCCTCGATGATATAGTCACAGCGGACCCTTTCCAGGATTGGGTTTAACTGAAGGTTGAAGATCTTGAATTGTAGCCCTCTCAGCCAAACCTTATCAAAGGACTTCTTTACATCCCGCAGCACCACGTCCACGTACTTTCGCTCAGCTTTGCTGCATGCGAGTTTTTCCTTGAGGAGGGCGAGGGCGGTCTCCGTTCCTTGCATCCTTCGGAACCCGTGCTGCTGAGGGTTGTGAGTTCCTCGTTCGGCTAGTTGTTATTGAAGCCTGTCAGTCAGAAACTTCTCGTAGACTTTCGCAACGAATTCCAGCAGGGATATTTGCCTGTAATTAACCAGTTGATAAGGGGGCTTTCCTCCCTTAGATATAAAGATTATTTGAACAATCTTAAAACCATCAGTAAAGCAACCTGTGTTCAGGGAAGTGTTATAAATATTTGTGATTCCCTGAATGATCTGCTGTAGGGAATTTGTTGATGCCCGTATAGCTTGGTGCCTTTTGTTTAAAGGATCTTACAGTGACCATGACCTCCTCAGGTGTTACGAGACGGCCATAGCCCGACATTTCCCTGCCTTGGTCTACTTGGTGTTGTGGGTGCGTGCGGTGTATAATCTGATTCAGGTCTTCGATCAGTTGGCCTTCGAATTCCTGGTCGAACTCTTCATTGTCTTGTGGGGGGATACTGAAGACGTTTTTCCAATAATTCCTAAATCTGTCTTCTAGAACCGCCAGGTCCTCTATATTATTTCCATTCTCTTTTATTCGAGCCTTCGTTTTTTTCTGGTTAGTCCTTTTAGTTTCTTAATTTGACGCCAGAATTTAGTCGGGTTCAGCTCACTATCAGTTTTGGCTATCAGGTTGTTCCAGATTTCCTCCTGTTGAAGGTTGATAGCCTCTTTTAGCTCGGTGTTTAGGCACCGTATTAGCAAGCTTCCTTTCCTGTTAGGACACCTTCCCGTCTTATCCTTTCGTACACTTCCTTGTGAATACGAGCGATCTCCCTCATCTCATCTGTCCATCTGGGCTGAGGAGGGGTTTTGTACCCAGTCTTAGGAACGCACTCGCGGTCTGCTTCTAGAATGGTCGTAGTTATCTTCTCCAGTTCTTCGTCTATTTCCTCCAAGGTTGCGTCGCTTAGGTCAGCTGGGGCGAATAGACTGAGTTGTCTCTTGTAACGTTCCCAGTTGTCCGAGACGTAGTTTTTTTTCGGAGAGTAGCTAGTAGCTGGATCGGCGCTTATGGGATCCTGGTGTTGATCGCTATGTGATCACTGGTGACTGCTGGACACGGATCGCTATGGTAGTTGAAGGTAAAGCCTTCACTTGTTAAGATCATGTCAGGTTTATTTGCTGATGTGGAAGTGATATCGGTCGGAAAATTCGGCCCTATTCTTTGGATGTTATTTCTTTCCATAATCAATTCCAAGTTTCGGCCTCTTTCGTTAGTTCTACCATAGCCCGCCGCACGGCATCTGGCATTGAGGTCGCCCCCTAATATTGCCAAACAGTGTGTAGAAGTTATTTATTGGGGGATAGCCTCAAAGAGGGGGGTTGATAGGCTGCCGCTATGACGAGGTTTCCTACTAATGTGTGAGGTGTGACCGCCACAAAGAATTCGTCTAGTTCTGGTAGATGTTTGAACGAGATGTTCCACTTGATAGCTATTGCAGCACCATCAAACCTTTCCTGAGAATGATTCTTCATGACCACTCTGTAGTTCGGTATTTTAACTTGACCAGGTGTAGTGTCAATGCTGTGCTCTCTTATAAGAATGATGTTGGCGTCAAGTATCCGGAATATGTTTCCTCATACCCTTGCTTTCCCCCCTCATGCGTCTACGTTGAGTGTCAGGATCCTCATTATGTTACTTACTCTGCCCATGTTGTCATTTTAGTGTTTCTGGGTTATGTTCTTCTTCCTCCCGTTTCTCTTCTTCCCGAATTCGACGTTAGAAATTTGCTCGCAGGTCTTGTGATGTAGAACTACGTTTTGGCGGAGCAAAGCTTGTTCCACTGTTTCAGTGTAGATTTCGACATCGTATTCTCATTTGAAGACTTTTGATTTAATCCCATGGAATATTTCTCTGGGTTCCATCTCTTCGGGAAAGAGAAACTGTCCGCATGCGTATATTGTTCATCCGTTTCTTCCCCTTAGCTATCTTTGTTTGCGGGGCTTCTGGGTCCGATGAGTCTGAGGACTACGAGGAACCAGTAGTAGCAGAACCAGCATTTTCACTCTATTTGTTGTCTACTTGTCTCTGTGTTGAGCAGGAGTTTTCACTTCGATTGCTTCTTTTTTTCTCTTTCTTAGTTTTATTTTCAATTTTGGGGTTGTGTTTTTGGGTACAGTATTGTACCTCTGTCTGTTTTTCTGGGACCATCTGCAATTGTAGGATATCTACGGAGGGAGGGGGGTTATCCGGGAGCCACATTTGGTCCATACCACTTTGGGAAAGCATTTGATTTAGCTCTTTAGCGAACGTTCCTGGGCGCGTAAGATTCATGACGTCACGTCAGAATCTTGGTTGAGTTTTTGTTCTGTAGTTTGAGGTAGGTCTTTTTCGTGTCAACTTCTGAGAGGGCTACTTTTGCCGCTTGAGCATAGGTTGCATTGGCTCTACGCTTTCTTCTTGTTTCTTTATTTCGTGTTTCTTTTTTATCACTTTTTTTGACAGGGCACTTTTCAAAGTTGTTTTTACACGTCCTCGAGTTGTGGCCCTTTTTGCTGCATTTGGCGCATGTTTCTTGTGGCTCCTTACAGTCCTTTGTCGCGTGCTGCTCCATTCTGTAGCACCTAAAGCAGAATTGAACTGGAGTGAATTCTCCTTTATTAATTTAGTCTCCACTCATTTTGGCATTAAACATGAGCAGACCATGTTCGTTGGCCTTTTGGGCCATAGTGGTTTCTGCAAAGCCTACCTTAAAAACGTCAGTGTATTCTCTGCTATCCCCCCTGTGGTTAAACTTGACCACTTCGACTACTTTGTCCCAGGTTTATCAAAGCTGGATTTCCTCCTTGATTTCCTCTTTCGAGTGTTGCCCGATCCATGGGTCGAGCCACCGGCATAGCATGGTCCTGGAGGCCAGGATCTGAAGTCGTACTGCGGGCTGTAGACCGATTCTCCGTAGGACCTCAACTGCCTTTTCTTTGATGATGGCATCAATGTCCTTCTCCTTCTCGCAGATAGCAATATATCTCGAGGTCACCCCCAGCAGTCTTACCTTGGCAAAGCTTAATTTGCCATATACAACCTCGAATATTTTTCTCCACTGGGCTTGGGTTGCCCGTCGATTGCCCGCAGAGGGATTCTGGTCGTGTTATCCTGGGTCATCCCTTCGAGAGAGTGGCCCCTCGGGGCTATAATCTTCTTATGCTCTCTAATCGTTGGTTTTGGTAACTTGATTCGAGAGAAAATGGTTCGTGCTCCCTTTCTTCTTGCGGTGGTACTCTGTGCTCGTTTATGGTGACTCCCTCTTTTTTGTAACTCAGCATCTATGAACGTGAAATGCTAAATGAGGTGGATGAATGATGTGATGATGGGTAAACGCAGGGGAGGGGGGCTTATGAGGTGTGATTGTATGCCGGACTTTTTGTTGGTTAGCGCAGAATCAACCAACGCTAAGCGGGGGTGCCGCCCCTCGTGGGTTTGGGTATCAGAACTGCAGCCGGCATACATAGAGACGCGTGTTGCTTCCCTCTATGTTCCTGGCTGGGCTTCCGAGATGGAGGAGTGGGAGCGGGCCCCCACATCCCTTCCTGGAAGTTGCAGTCCTGCCCCTGGACCGGGTGCCTCTGACGGCGAGTCCACTGTGGGCTACTCCTCAAGCCAGCTTTCCTTGGCGCCCCCAATTTTGTCCATCACAAAGAACGGCATGGTTTTTCCGAGGCAAGATGACAGGCAGTCCAGTTCATTTGGAGCTGGTTTGAGGAGTAGCCCACAATCGAACTCGGCATCAGAGGCACCCGGACCAGGGGCTTGACTGCAACTTCCGTGGAAGATGCGGGTGCCCTCCCCCCCTCATTCCTCCACCCCGGGGGTCCTGCCAGGAGCATAGATGAAAGCAACACCCGTCTCTATGTTTGCCAGCTGCAGTTCTGATACCCAAACCAGCGAGGGGCGGCACCCCCGTTTAGCAATGGTTGATTCCGCACTAATCAACAAATATCAGCCATACAATCACACCTCGTGAGCCCCCCCCCCCCCTCCGGTTCACCCATCATCATCTCATCCTCCCCATTTGGCAGTTCACGTTCATGGAGGCATAGTTGCGATGAAGAGGGAGTCTTCCCCTGCAACCAAGCACTAGATGAATATAGTTTGAAGAGAGGGAGCACAAACTTTAACTCAGAATAAAGACTACTTAGACCAGCAAATAGAGAGAATAGCAAGACCACTATCCCGAGGGGCCACTCTCTTGAAGAGATGGCCCAAGGAAACACTACCAGAATCTCGCTGCGTGCTATAGATGGACAACCCAAGCCCAGCAAGGAAAAGGTTTTCGAGATAGTGTACAGAAAACTGAGCATAGCGATGGTTAGACTCCTGGAGAGAGACATCGAGGCCATTACTAAAGAAGAGGCTATTGAGGTCCTTCGTGGAATCAGACTGCAGCCGGCCATACCACCACAAATCCTGTCCCACAGGAGTGTGGTATGTCGGCGTCTCGACCCATAGATCGAGCAGCACGCCAAAGAAGAAATCAAGAAAAAAATACAACTTCGATAATCCTGGGCTAAAGTAGTTGAAGTGATTAAATTAAAAAATAAAAGGGAGAATAGTGACTACTCACATGTCTTCAAAGTAGTCTACGCAGAGACTACAATGGCCCAGAAGGCCAAGGAATTGGACTCCCATGTTCAACGCTAAAGTTAGCACAGAACAAATCGAGAGAGAGAGAGGAATTTACACCAGTCCAGTTCTTTGTCCGGTGCTTTAAGATGGAGCAACACGCGACCAAGGACTACATAGAACCCTTTGAGACGTGTTCCAAATGCATCGATAAGGGCCACCACTAGAAACAATGTACAAACACTTTCGAAAAATGCACCAACTGTGGACAGGGACATAGATCGATGGCCATGGCTTGTCCAGTCAATAAGTAGGTGATCAATAGAAGCAGCAAGAAAGGAAACAAGAGAAGACACGGAGGTCCAATACTACATATGCCCAAGCAGCAAAGCAGCACTTATACAAGTAGACGCAAATAAAACCTAGCTTAAGATTCAAAACTAAAATTCGCCTAAGATTCTGACGTCCATTCTCCACGCGCACATCATGAATCTAAAATAACCGGGTACATTCAGAAAAGAACTAAATGAAATGCTTGCGAAAAGCGGAATGGACCAAATGTGGTTTCCGGACAATCGACAATCCCCCTTCCGAAGATGTTCTGCAACTGCAGATGGTACCAAATCGACAGTCAGAAGAAGTGGAACAAGATGGCACCAGTAAGCAAAGCTCCCAAACAGGGAACAAAACCAAAAAAGAAAAGACAAAAGAATCGGTACAAGTAAAAACTCCTTCACAGAAACAAAAAAGAGAGTACAAAGAAAAAAACGAAAAAACAGAGACGGCGACATCGCACTCCTCGGAGTCGGAAGATGCTCCTCAAACCAAGAAAGCCAAGGGAAGGAAAGATAAAAACAAGGAACTGGACGCGGATATAATCAACCTATTTATCTACTCGTGCGAACAGTTTCCGTTCACCGATTATATGGAGCACAGAAAAAAATCTTCCAAGGCATTAAATCAAAAATATACAAGTAGGAATTCGATGTTGACATCGACATAGGAAAAAGTAGAAGAAGCATTGCTCCGCCATAGAGTCGTTCTACATAATGATACGTGCGAGCCGATCTCAAATTCTGAATTCAGGAAGAAAAGGAAAGGGAGAAAGAAAAACACTACCCAGAAACACTAAAAGGAAAATATGGAGAGAGCAAGCAATAGAATGAGGATCCTGACACTCAACGTAGACGTATGGTAGGGAAAATCAACGGCATATGGAAACATATTTCGTGGGCTGGCCCCGACATCATATTAATAACAGAACACGGTATTGACACTACATCTGGTCAAATTAAAATACCGGGCTACAGAGCTGTCATGAAAAATAATTGACAGGAAAGGTTTGATGGTGCTGCTATAGCTGAAAAGTTGAATATTCCGTTTAAGCTCCTATTGGAGCTGGACGAATCGTTTGCGGTGGTTGAACTTCACACATTTGTAGGAGACCAGGTGATAGCCGCAGCTTATCACCCACATCGACGAACCTACCTGCCCATAAATAACTTCCACACGATGTTTGGGCACCGCAGAATGGTAATCTTAGGGGGCGACCTAAATGCCAGATGCCGAACGGCGGGCTATAGTAGAACCAACGAAAGATGCCAAAACTTGGAATTGATTATGGGAAGAAAAAACATCCAAAGAATAATGCCGGACTTTCCGACCTATATCAGTTCCACATCAGCCAATAAATCTGACATGATCTTAACAAGTGAATGCTTCCCCTTCAACTACAATAGCGATCCGTGTCCAGCAGTCACCAGTGATCACATAGCGATCAACACCAGGATCTCATTAGCGCCGATCCAGCTACTAGCTACTCCCCGAAAAAAACTTCGCCTCAGACAACTGGGAACGTTACAAGAGACAACTCAGTCTATTCGCCCCAGCTGACCTGAGTGACGCAACCTTGGCTGAGATAGATGAAGAACTGGAGAGGATAACTGCGACTATTCTAAAGCAGGCCGCGAGTGTGTACCCAAGATAGGGTACAGAACCTCTCATCAACCTAGATGGAGAGAGGAAATGAGGGCAATCGCTCGTGATCACAGGGAAGTGTATGAAAAGATAAGACGGGCAGGTCCAAACCGGGAGAGAAGCTCGCTAATACGGCGCCTAAGCACCGAGCTTAAGTTCGCTATCAACCTCCAACAGGAGGAAATATGGAACAACTTAATAGATAGACTCGATAGCGAGTTGAAGGCTAAATTCTGGCGACAAATCAGAAGACTAAAAGGACAAACAGAAAAAGCGAAGGCTCGAATTAAAGAGAATGGGGATTATATAGAGAAACCAGCGGTTCTGGAAGAAAGATTTCGAACATACTGGAAAAATGTCTTCAGCATCACTCTAGAAGATAATGAAGATTTCGACCAGGAATTCGAAGGCCAATTGATAGAAGACCTGAATCAGACCATACATCGAACGTACCCACATCACCAAGTAGACGAAGGCAGGGAGATGGCGGACCAAGGCCTACCCATAACACCTGAGATGTTCATGGCCGCTGTAAAGTCCTTTGAACAAATGGCGCCAAGCTGGACAGGCATCACTAAATGCAACTTAGTAAATGCCTAACAGATAATTTAGGGAATCACTAACATCTTCAATGCTTCCTTGAATCCGGTTACTTCCTAGACCACTTAAAGCTGCTAAAATAATTTTTATACCCAAGGGAGGTAAACCCCCTTATCAACAGGTCAATTACAGGCCAATCTCACTGCTTGAATTTGTGGCGAAGATCTACGAGAAGCTCCTGGCTAACTGGCTTCAAGACAACTTAGCCGAGCAAGGAGCCCATAACCCTCAGCAGGCTGGGTTTTGTAGGAGACGGGGAACGGAAACTGCCCTCGCTCTCCTAGAGGAAAAACTCGCGAGCAGCAAAGCTGAGCTGAAATACATAGACGTGGTACTGCGAAATGTTCAATAGGACTTCGATTAGGTTTGGCTGAAGGGTATACAATACAAGATCTTGAATCTTTGGCTAAACCCGATCCTGGAAAGGGTGATCTGTGACTATATCATGGAAAGGAGAGCTCAAATTTTGATCGAGGGCTACACATGCCTCGAATTCGAACTCGAGGATGGTGTTCCACAAGGCAGCTGCCTGAGTCCATTGCTGTACTTCATGTACACAATAGACCTCCCTGCTCCATTGCAGGATGATATGATGTATCTGCAGTTCGCAGATGACATCACTCAAATCTTTCTAAGTCACATCAATAACCCTGGAGTTCAAGCAAGGGCGACAGTTGCCGAGAAACTTTACAGATTAAGAAGCCTCAATGTGCCGAACAAAAAAGAAACTTTCCACTGCTTTAGTGTGCTCCGTCCTGGTTTACCCAGCAGTGGTCACGCAGATGACCAGCTGTATCTCTCTCTGGACATTGCAGAAGGTGAAGAATAAAGCACACTGTTATTGACTGCAAAATAAGGATCGACCGTATCAGGCAGACAATCTTACACGAAAGAGTGGGAATCAAGCCAATTAAAATGGAGATCTAGAGTCTACGGAGAAAGACATGGGATAAGGTTGAAGAAGAAATATTTCCAAATATCAACAATAATGTCGACATACCTCAACGCGGAAGTCACAAAGTAGAAAGAACAGCACTGTTTCCCAGCGGAAGAAACTGTGCGAGGGAAGAAATAAGACCGATCTATACCTAAGAATGTAAACCCCAAAAATAATTTAGTAAAAAGAGATGGTAAAAATAAAAAAAAGAGACAATAAGAATATTAAAAAGAGGCAAAGTGTCGAAGTTATTATGATACAAAAAAATTAAATAAAATAAACAAACAACAAAAGTTATACATTAATAAGAAGAGGCGAAGTGCCCAAGTTAAATTATAAATGAAATAGGAATTAACAACAAGAGCTAATGGCTTAGAAAAAAGAGGCGAAGTGTCCAAATGTAATTTTAAATTAAAATAAGTAAGAGAATAATTAAACATCAAATATAAAAAACTTTGGTAATTAATAAAAACAATAAAGAATAGATAAAACGAGGCAAGTGCCCCAAATAATATTTAAACTAAATTAAGATAAAGATTAAATGAACAACAAATATAAAAAGCTTAAATAAAAGAGGCGAAATGCCCAACGCTAAGATAACAAACAAAAACATAAATAAACAAGGGCGAAAACCTACCGTTAGCAAAATATGACCTGAAAGGCTTGAAAGCCACGACGGCGGAACTAACTTAAGAGTTAGTAAAATATTTAAACAAAAGGAAGAACATGACCGCCAAGGGCGGTCATCAAACTATAGAAGGATGAAACGTAAAAAAAAACTAAAAGGGCAAACTAGTAAACAATTTCACACCTATGGAAATCCACCGCACATTTCAACAACTTGAACTTGAACTTGCTCTAGGCAGTTATTTCTTTTACAGTACTTCAAGACAAGTCCACGCTCTCGCCGAATAAAGAAGTTGATATACAGCTCTAAATTTCCTTTCACACTGATTACCTAGCCTACTAAACAATAGGAGATATACCTTTTCACACCCATAGGGCTTCAGGGAGAGCAACTGGATGAGGGACATCATGACATGATGAATTAGGATCTCGTTTAGCTTCAAAATTTACAGGAGTATCAAGAAACGGAAAAGGGGTTTTGTATCGGAATTAATATTAAGAATATATTTGATCTCGTTTAACTAGCTCTCTCCTGCTAGGGCTAAAGCGTGGATAGCCACCGTATCCTCTCGGCTGTCTGGAAATCTGACGTGTACATATTTAGGATTGGCTTCGATTAGTTCTAATTTGCGTACTAAGGGATCGTCCTTATTTTGTACCTGTCGTTTAACAGTACTTTATCAGGTGAACAATAAATAATTATAGGCACGTACATAATTATGCACCTACCATTAATCTACTAAAATTGTATAACATTTTGTCATGTAAATAATATATAAATACGATATTCTTGTAAAGACATATAGGTAAAAGTGAATTCAAGGTGGATTAGGATCAACAATGAAGCCTCACAAATGAGATTTATGTGAATCATATTAAGTTTTGAAATGAGCACGCAAATAATTAGTCAAATACAATTAATCTATTAATTTTTTTTTAGCATTTTATGATGTAAACAATAATATATATACTGTATTCTTGTAAGGGCTATAAGTAAACATGAATTCGAGACGCTTTCATACGCATACACACAGTCAGATGCAGAAAATGCGCTTTTCGTGCTATCTTTCCTGACCAGTTCGGGCCACGCCAAAAGTTTGGGAGACGCCAAAACAACTGTGCAGATATGCTTATCAAAACACACCAAGCAAAGAAATAGGGAAGACGCTATTTTGTTTATTCTCACAGAGCCGTAAAACACGAAATCTTATTTCCTAAAAATTATCTCTGCTCCCAAGATAAAATTATCTAGCCTAGGCCTGAATCAAAACTTCCACGCGAATAAACTTCGATTCGAGTAAGCGCCGTTCAAACCGCATTATTAACTAACAGTATGCTACGATTACATTTTTCGACACATTAAATACCATCTGAAGTAGACCCCGACAGACAGTGAGAATAAAAACAGAAGGAACTGCAAGGCAGTATGATAGTAACCAATTTTGAGAAATCATACGCCAAAGTAGACCCAAGCATTAGTAGGCCAGCCTCAAAATACCCGACATACGCATAAACGAATTCATTGCGCTTAAGCCAAGCGAGTCTTCCTCCAATAAATAGTCCTTGAATTCGCCTTCCGGGATTTCCTTCTCCTACGGGTAATTAATCGGTCCTCTTACCCAGCCTACATCGCAAAGATCAAACGAGACGATCATCATCTCCAATTGGAGTCAGTACAAGGCTAGTGCTCAGTAAGCAATTACTCCAAAACACGCTACATTCCATTGAAGAGTCTCGTATCCCGTACCTGGGCCTCCAGTCTCCTAAGAGGGATAACCACAATCCCATTACAACTGGTAACCCTTATAACTACCCTATATGTTTATTAAACTATATGAAATAAAAAAAAAATCGGTGGCGGATCCAGAAAAGGCAAAGGGGGGGGGGCAGGATTTTTATGAGTGGAAATTTGTTAAAGCTACTTATTATGGTACATATTTTTATGTGTAATACATGTATAATAGTACAAATAATCAGTGCTGAATACATACGAATAAAAAATAGGCATAAATGATGAATATGTATATGTAGTATAGACTACTTGCAAGTCATTTCTCCAAGTCAAGTAACAAGACACGCAATAGAAAAAGTATTTTTATTTTCCAGGAGTAGGCTCTCTCAAAATCGTAGGCCCATACCAAATGTCCCCCTTCATTTGCCTAAGGGAAGAGGAGACGTCGGTGTTTCTCCGCAAACTTGTCAATCACTTGATCATTCGAAACTTGAATGTCATTGTGGACGGCAAGTAGTGCGAGGCCGTTGAGGCGATCCTGGCCAATGGTACTCCTCATGTACGTCTTTAGCTGTTTCAAGGCTGAGAATGAGCGTTCGGCCTCGCAATTTGAGAGCGGCAGAGTCATTAAGATGGTCAGGAGCTTTACAATGTCGGATCTAGAGTCTGTCGATGTCGAAGTGCTTGGCTGTTGCTCCAGCTCATTGACATCACACTCATAATTACCACTCGTCTTGGCCACTTTGGTCTTGAAGAACGAGTTGATCTTCATATCGCCGGCTTGCTTCATGGTACACGCCATCTGAATGAGAGGGAACTGATGCATCACAGGGAAAAGCCCAACCGCTCACACCGCCCTATGTCCGTAACAATATATAATAAAAAAATCACTTACTTTGCACTGTTGTGTTTGAGAGACAGGATAACGCGGATATGATGCTGGTGTAGTTGCGAGAGGATGCCAGAATTAGTTCCAAAAGTGAAAGATGCCAGCTGACAAAGAGCGGAAGTCAGCGAGTCAAGCACACGCACGCACGTGCTGTTTGTCCGCCGTGACTCAAGACACAAGATGCCGACTCGAAAAGCGATGCAAGCCAGGCCCACTGAGCGGAATTTTCCCCTAGTCATGGAGGGGAAGGGCGCCCCTCCCCCTTGGATCCGCCCCTGAAAAAATGATACACTGCCATTTCATCTTCTAATAAGACTAAAGAAAGATCATACATAGATTAAGAAAGAAGGAAGATAACAAACAGAATAATATAATATAAATTATTTTACCTGTTAAGGAAAGTGAAATAATAGGAACAGTTTGAACCTAGCGGCTAGCGTGATGGTCTGAAAAGCGAAGACCATTCGATGGTATAGGTTTGAAACGCTCCTATTATTTTACATAATGGGTAAAGGAGTTTATATATTTTTTTTCCATTTGCTATATATCTCTCTCTCTCTCTTCATTCTTTCATATGTATGATCCTTGTTTATTCTTATTAAAAGAAGAAAGCGCACGTGTATCAAATTTCCTTATTTCGCCTTTTTTATTGAGCAATATATATATATATATATATATATATATATATATATATATATATATATATATATATATGATCGGGTATTTGCAAAGGTTTCGCTATTTAGACGCTAAGGACACATTGATAGTTTTGAGGCAGTTATAGGCGTTTTTATTTTTTTAACATATAAATATGGTTTACCCTCCCTTCCCAAATGTGAATGACCTTTGATAGGCCCTTGTGGCTTTTTTCATCTGTTAAATTATGTTATGTTATCTATGTATCCGTTTTAGTAGTGAGCACGTGCTCCAGGCGAGACCTGCAGGTCGTGCACACGTTGCGGACGAAGTCCTTAATCATGTTTGCCCACACGGGGTTGACAGAGGACTTCAACTCCTCAGCTTTGCTATTGCGGACTTGGCCTTGGCCTCGCCATGCGCTGCAGTCGAAAGGATTGAAGTCGGGTAACTGCAGCGGCCAAAAGTCCTGGAACTCCAACCACACTTGCACGGTCTAGGCCATCCGTTGTTACAAATGCGGGGGGAACGGGGGGCTCTGAATTTGAGACACGATCTTCCTCCTCTTTTTTTCTTAATTCCCCGAGTGCGACTTTCGAATGGCTGAGGGGAGCACCCCCCCCCCCCCTCCGCCGCCAACGCATTGTAATGAAAACAGATATTCAGAAAGGAAGGCGATATATATATATATATATATATATATATATATATATATATATATATATATATATATATATATATATATATATATATATATATATTAGCGGAAAAAGGTGTATTCGCCGACTAAAACTTTAATGAAAATTTGTAAATACCTGTATTAATATTTTGTGTGAAGTCCCCTTCTCCTCTTCACACTCTGTAGACGTTTTGGAAAGAGAGCTGCTAGATTTTGGAGTTGTTCAGGTGGGAAATTGTCCCACACATCTTGGATTTCTGTGCATAGCTTGATGAGGGTTGAAGTGTTACGGTTATGTAGTTTCTTTTTAATGATGCCCAAAGGTTTTCTATGGGTTTTAGGTTAGGACTATTCCCCAGTCTATAATAAGGTTCACCTCACAGAAATTAAAGAAGGTTTATACTCATTTTTTCTGTATTACAAGGGGCACCATCTTGCTGAAGGTATTTTGCTTTGCACATGTCTATACACTCTTCCCTATGTTTAGCTATCAATTCAAAATATCTGACTGCATTCGTAGTCACATTAGCAGGTAGGAAAATTAGTTTGCCAATGCCATGATAACTAAAACACCCCTAGACCATCCATTTCTGGGGGAATTTCACAGTCAAATCCACGTATTTAGGACTAAGAGGGTCAGAACCCCTGGTTATGTACACATGCCCTTGCGTATCTGCACTCACATGAAATCATGATTCATCCGTCCATAAAATATCATTCCAATCACTATCATTAAATGCTTCCAAGTATTTCTTAGCGAATTGTAGGCAATTTGTTCTGTGCCGCTTTGTCTTTACTAATGACATTTTGCACAGTTCGTGCAGTCATATTAACCAATAATTGTAGATTATTATCTTTAATTTGATTAGATGTAAACTTGGGGTTTCCCTCAACTTGGCGATATATTAGATTTACTGTACTTTTAGTAACTTTTCAAGGGCCACTAGCCTTTATCTCATGAGTAGGAATTGTCTCTGTTCAACCCTTTTTATATTTCTTGGTCCACCGTTAAACCGAACGTCGACAAACTCGAACACTCTCAGCAATTTCTTGGGTACCAATATTTTGCTTGTGCAGCGCTATAATCTGTCCTATAATGACATCACTGAGAGGTTTATTCTTCCATATTTTCCCCAAACACTCAAAATAGTACAATAAACCACTAAATATGTCAAAAAAACAAGGAAGAGTGTACAAACAAAACCTACCAGGCCGAACTCACCAAGACAACTGAGCGTAAAATGTGTGACGTCAATTTGTCAAAAGCAGATGTCAGATTTTACAGAAACGCTCACACAATATTCTAACTATATGCAGAGGATATACATTAGGTCATTATGAAATTGGAAAAAAATGTAGTCCGCGACTACAAATTTTCCAGTACTATATATATATATATATATATATATATATGGCGTGTAACGTGGAAATACTAGTCTCGTCAAACCTTTTCAAGCCTCTAAAATTAATTTGGGTTAACGGATGTTCTGTAGAGCACACATTTATTCACCTGAAAGGTGTACATGTAGATATCCTACACAACGAAACCCAATGGCTGGGAGAGAAAGCGAATCTGGAATGTCGAGGTAAAGGCTTGATTTTCTCACTTTAATAAAGTTGTAGTTTCCGTATCTGGGCTCAGGTCAGACGGGCGCTAGAGAATAAATATTGGGAAACTGAGAATGACTGAAGGCAATAAAAGGGCGTGTGATAAAGCATTTCACCATTCTGTAACAAAGATAGCCTGAAATTAAACAAATGTATGGCTTATAATAAAGCTCCGCCTTCTAGAAATATTGACCAATAACGAGGTACGGCAATTTAGCTGCCATACAATAAAATTTAAATAAAGGATTAATTTAAGCCAATCAGGAGGCGAGCTAAAGGAATGAGCAGCCAATCGCGTGCGCCAACGTCATTTGTAGTCGGGGCGTAAGGCTGACTCGATGGACATTGCTCCCCCTTTATAAATGAGTGCAGAGAGATTAAAAGGCAGTCATTCATTATTACTAATAAATTATTACGCGTTCATTAATTAAATAAGTCGATCATTATAATCGTCCGGTCGTTCTACCATTTTCCTGTATTACTTTGTTGTAAAATCGAATCTTGGAATTATTCTGAGTATTTCTTATTTTGTAGGGGTGCGAATCAGAGAAAAATTCCTTCCAAATCGATAATATAAATAGCCCATTAAATTACCAACTCAGTACGGACTAAGCCGTGGCGTAATGGCTAAGAGCAGTGGCGTTTAAATATATCGGTACCGCGTTCGAAACTCAATAGTCCAAAACCTTTTACGAAGAAATCTCAGGAAGAAAACGGAAATCAAGGAAAACGCTGAAGGACCAACTCAAGGAGACTCAATATAAATGGATCGGCTCAAGAAGAAAACAGAAGACAAGGAAAACGCTCGAAGGATAACTCATCAAATCATCAAGAATCAAGAAAGAATCATCAACTCAAGCATAATTGGAATAAATATGAAGATGCATCAATAAAGGAAGGATACGAAGATCAAGAACCAACCCAGGCAACAAGAATATTAAGTCAAGATAAATGGAAGACAATGTTTGAAGGACCAACTTAAAGATAAAGGAAATTCAGAAAGTAAATAGATTCGATAAAAAGATAAAATTCTAGATATAAACAGATTTTTTATTCTTCCTAGCTGGTACCCTCTTCTCAGATCAAGTACAAGGCTACCTAAAGGGATATTTCCGTTGCGCATTCAAATAACTTGTTACCATTTCCGGTGGCAAGCGTTATCTCTATCCTACCACGCTTACCCATTTGAGTGGCAACGTTACCACTAACCGGGCAATTAAACCCCTTATTGGTACGAATGATTACCACTCAAGAGGCAAACTCAGTAACTTACAGGAGGTGGCAACATTACAATAACAGAAGAGACGAAGCAAAAGCCCCTCTCCCCATAGTTCTATACTTAAGTTATTGGTGTGGATAATGATGATAGAAGGGAAGTTTGGAGATTATAAACTAAACTGAACGATATTATAATAGTAATAAAGCGTTCCTCATTGACCTTCACTATGTTACCTCTTTCTGCAAATCAATGTATTTGTTTACCTCCATATTTTTCCTAGTTTTTTTCTTAACTTCGCTGAAGTCTATTGGAAGTTTGTGGAGTCGTCTAAATGCGACCGCACAATGTATCCCATCGACAACGACGTTACAATTTGAATCTGCTGTCCTGTATAAAAATGATATCAATGTATTAAATGTCCTTAGGTCATGTTCTAGCTCGTTAGTCGCTGCATCCATCAATTTCTATATCTTATTCTATTTTTCTTTATTTCTCATTCCACTGTTTTAGGGGTAATTATAAAATAAGTTAAAACGAATTTTCCAATAAATATTTTTCTGACCAAAGGCATCTGAGTTAGACAAAGAAATTGGTTTATTGCTTTGAATTTAATTTATATACTATGGTAAAGAATTGAGAACTGAAGACTAAAGAGGATTGCCTGCAATTAGCTTTTCGTCTCAATAGCAGCACCTTTAAGATATACACAAAACGGCTCAATTGCGGAAATGCATTATGTCATTGGCACTATAAGTGCTGGTATATCTAATGACATTTGCCTCATTTCTCATCTTGAGTTTTGCTATCTGGCAAGATTTTTTCTAACTTAGTGACTGCTCTTAACTAACTATATTCTAATGATGTATTTTATTTAGTTGACCATTCAACTAATTGCTTTAGGCCACTTTGTATCTTTATATTAGTTCTAGAGCTGAAAAAGGAATTGCTCTTTCAACAAACATTTTCTATGCAACTTTCCAACATTATCCCTTCTTTAATACCCATTGTCCCCCATCCCACCTCAAACTACATATTGAGCCCTCCTTTAACACTGATATCTTCCTGACACTTAGCATAATCATAACATGATTCAATGGTTGTCAAAAGCCACAAGAGCCTATCAGAGGTCATCTAAGTCACCCCCCTCCCTCTATAAACTGCCTCTAAATTATTTTGTCTGAACTGCTATAGGCTATTGAGGTATTGGATTTGGCTTGAAAAATACATAGGTCGAGCAATCAGCTAACCTGTTATTTATGGTATTTGGGATAAAGGCAGACAATTCTACAAACAAGCAAAGAGTCCTTACACGATATGCATTTTATATAACTAAACATCATGATTGGATATCAATCATATTTTGCAAAGATAACAATTCAATGCATGATAAAAGTCACAAGAGTATACTCATACCCCATAAACTACATCTAAAAGTGGTAATTCTGAAGATCCATACTCTGTGAGCTTTCCCGCTCGCATTCCCATAATATTTATTCCAGCTCCCAACATGTTTTCACCCAACTGTGTGATTAACTTGTTTTATTACTTGTTCCTGAATGCGAGCGTAGCGAGCAGGGGGGTATGGGGGGGGCTATGCCCCCCCATATAGCAACCCATAGTACCATTCACAGGGTATGGATCTTCAGGTTTACCGCTCATCGAGGAGGGGGGGATGGGCCTATGATAATCTTGAGATTTCAATCATTTGGGGGAGGCCCTCAATCATATCCCCTCTTACGCACTTTTCAAATGAGAACATATTTAGCACCCTAAACCTATCTACATATTCAAGATGCTTCAGGAAAGGTATCTTTGTTACCCTCCTTTGTGTGTTGACTTTAGCCGGTTGATATATTTGAAGTGTTGGGACCATGCTTCTATAAAGTACTAAAATGTGGCCTGACATATGAGTTACCCCATATAGTTTAAGGCTAACCTCTCTACTTTTATAACTAACCTTCCTCTTTATGAAGCCCAATACCCTATTTTTTGTATTTTTTGCCTTGATACACTTCTTAGAAAACCTCAGTGACCTATCTACTCCTACTCCTAAGTCCTCATCCTCTACTCCATTCAGCCAATGCCATTCCATTTCATAGCTAAATTCTTTATTAACACTTCCCATGTAAATAGCTTAAAATTTTTTAAGGTTAAAACTTATCTGCCATTTTTTAAAACATTCTGTACTGCCCATCTACACCCTTATCATTTGCCCTTGGAACTTCAAAGTGCCAAAAAGACATTGATGACATCTGCAAGGTTGCTAACTCTTGGGGCCTCAACCCAAATAAGGACAAGTGTGTTGTCTTAAGACTTCAATATGGAGCAGTGCCTTGGCGGCACATTGTCTGATTACTTCCTCCAAGGACACACCAAAAAACCATGGTAGATCAACAAAAGGACCTTGGGATCCTGGTTGAGACCTCCCTCAGATTCTAACACCACATTAGGTCTGCCATCAACAACATAACAAAATAATTTTACAGAAGACAAAAGCCACAAAGGCCTATCAAAGATCATCCGCATCTATCAAAACCCACCCACAAAATAAATCCATAGGATTGTGTCAGATCATGCATCTATAATATACAATTTAAACAATCCATAAGATTGTGTCAGATCATGCATCTACAATATACAATTAAAACCATACAGAGGAATGTGTCAAAACAAAAAGCATCATCATCAAGACTCGTCAAAATCCAAATCAATAATAATAATAATATTTATATAGCGCGTTTATCACTATTCGCCAATCTGGCCAAGTTTCAAAGGCGCTGGATGGTACATTAGGGTCTGATTCAACCCAGAAATTGTGGGCAAACCACAATGTCAGTTTAGAAATACCATACATCTATGGTTAAGTGATTAAATAAATTATGGTATACATACCACCGTCAGTAATTAGGAGCATTCATTAGAAGCTAGTGTGTTTAAAATATACATATATAGTTTGGCTAATAAATAATTTATGGTATACATACCACCGTCAACAATTTGGCTATTAATAGAGTTCATTGGAACCTACTGTGTCCAAAAATACACATATGCATACATATATATATATATATATATATATATATATATATATATATATATATATATATATATATATATATATATATACATGCATACACACACATATATTATAACTTATAATCCAATGACATAGTCTTTGAATCAGGGTCATAAGCTGAGAGAAACAGGTGCGGTTTCAACCTTTTCTTGAATATATCAACTGATGAAGCACACTTTATATCCATTGGCAATTTGTTGTAATATTTAGGGGCAATATATGAAAAAGCTCTGCAAGAGTAGGAGTTCCCCCTCTCTACAAATGGTACAGTCAGACGAGTAGGGTCGTCCAACGTCCGAAGAGCAACATTACAGTTCGAGGAATAGTGAGTAATCATCTCACGAATATGTTATGGCTCTCCAAATTTAAGTGCCTTAAATGTCAGCAAACAAATTTTAAACTTAATGCATGCTATTATAGGTAACCAATGCAAATCAAACAGATAAGAAGAAGTACTGGTACCAGGAGGCAGATGAAACCCAGCACTCTATTTGCCCTATTTCTTGCTTCAATACACTGCTTAGAAAACCTTAATGACTTATTTATTACTACTCCTAGATCTTTCTCATCCTCTACTGAGCTCAGCCAATGCCCATCCATTTCATAGTTAAATTTTCTATTATCTTTTCCTATGTTAATAACTTTGCACTTATCAAGGTTGAAAGTCATTTGCCACTTATGTGCCCAGGATAACAATTTATTTAAATCCCCCTTCACTTTAAAATTATCATCAATATCTTTAACTACAGCTGCTAATTTGGTATCATCCGCAAAAATTGACACTTTATTATTAACTGCTCCCCAAGATCGTTTATATAGATGACAAATAATAATGGACCGAGAACTGATCCCTGAGGAACCCCACTGATAACATTCCTCCACTCTGACTTTACACCATTTAGCACTACCCTTTGCTTCCTGTCTTTTAGCCACTCAGCTATCCAATTTGAAACACCCCCACATATCCCAATCATTTTTAATTTATGAACTAGTCTCCTATGTGGTACCTTATCAAATGCTTTACTAAAATCTAAGTAAATTATATTTACATTCTCTCCCTTATCTACTTGATCTGTTACAAACTCCAGAAAGTCTAGTAAATTAGTCAAACATGATCTACCTGATCTAAACCCATGCTGATCATCGCTGATTAACCCCTCCCTCTCTAGATGTTGTCAAATCCCTTTTTTAACTATTTTCTCAAGAATTTTACAGACTTCAGGAGTTAGGCTAACCAGTCTAAAGTTATTTGGATCCTCTTTACTACCCTTCTTGAAAATGGGGACTACATTCGCTCTCTTCCAATCATCGGGTATTTCTCCATATTCCAGTGACCTAGTATATAATTTCTCCAGAGCTATTGAGATACTTTCTACCCCTTCTTTAAGTATCTTAGAATGAATATTATCAGGGCTGCAGGCCTTGGTAGTATCTAACTCACCTATTAGTCCTTTTATCGTCCTCCGATCCACACTAATGGTAGTAAACACCTCTTTCCCTGACCCATGAGTACTATACATAAAACTATTTAGTTTCTCCTTTGTAAATACTGATGCAAAATAACCATTTAGTACCTCAACTATTTCCTCATCAGTTTCTCTCACAACCCCTTCATATTTGATAGGCCCTATTTTAACTCTGCCAGACTTATTATTAATTTTATAGTAACTAAAGAACTTTCTAGGATCTTTGTTGCTATCCTGAGCTAATTTAATTTCTGATACCCTTTTGTTCTTCTTTATAATCTTATTTAACTCATTCCTAGCCATTCTATAATCACTTAAATTTTGAATATTATTTTCTACCTGTAATTTTTTATATGCCCTTTTCAGATGCCTTCTGCAGGTTCTAACCACCCTGGGCGTTCTCTTGGTAGAACTGGCAGCACAAAGGGTTCAAACCCAGCCTCGGCTAAGATCCCCCCATTTCCCAAATGACCGTTTTCCCTAAGGCGAAACATTCATGTGCCTCCACCAAGTCATTAGATTTGCAAAGAAGAAGGAGCAAATGCAAGTTCTGTGGGTGATAACAACCACCACAGGGCTTTCGCCATATTTATTTTCTGCCTTTCAAAACAATTTTGAAGACAGAAATAAAGGTGAAGAAACCTTGCACTGCAGACTATATTACAATATAGTACATGAAAGAGAAATTCGACGCGAATGAGCAATGAGACAAGAAACAGGAGTTTTTTAGAGGTAAGAGAAAGGGACATTAGAAGAAGACTAGAATCAAAGAGAGCAGAGGGCGGCACAATGAAGGCAATCCTTTACCGAGAAGACAGAGATAATGCCAGGGGAAAAAAGTTTGAAATTCCTGGCCGGGACTCGAACCCGGGTCTGCTGATTGCCGGTCAGATGCTCTACCGCTGAGCTACCAGGCTCATTCGCGTCAAATTTCTCTTTCATGTACTATATTGTAATATAGTCTGCAGTGCCAGGTTTCTGCACCTTTATTTCTGTCTTCAAAATTGTTTTGAAAGGCAGAAAATAAATATGGCGAAAGCCCTGTGGTGGTTGTTATCACCCGCAGAACTTGCATTTGCTCCTTCTTCTTTGTATGTGACTTGGGGATGAGCCTTTAAATTGTGAGCGGGTAAGAAGATGTGGTATAAAAATTCCTTGGAGGTTCCTAGCTTAGAGAGATACTGAGTTTGATGGGGTAACGCTTTGGGCGAAGTACAGTCACTGTGCCTGGTAGCTCAGCGGTAGAGCATCTGACCGGCAATCAGCAGACCCGGGTTCGAGTCCCGGCCAGGAATTTCAAACTTTTTTCCCCTGGTGTTATCTCTGTCTTCTCGGTAAAAGATTGCCTTCATTGTGCCGCCCTCTGCTCTCTTTGATTCTAGTCTTCTTCTAATGTCCCTTTCTCTTACCTCTAAAAAACTCCTGTTTCTTGTCTCATTGCTCATTCGCATCAAATTTCTCTTTCATGTACTATATTGTAATATAGTCTGCAGTGCAAGGCTTCTGCACCTTTATTTCTGTCTTCAAAATTGTTTTGAAAGGCAGAAAATAAATATGCCGAAAGCCCTGTGGTGGTTGTTATCACCCACAGAACTTGCATTTGCTCCTTCTTCTTTGTATGTGACTTGGGGATGAGCCTTTAAATTGTGAGCGGGTAAGAAGATGTGGTATAAAAATTCCTTCGAGGTTCCTAGCTTAGAGAGATACTGAGTTTGATGGGGTAACGCTTTGGGCGAAGTACATTCACTGTGCCTGGTAGCTCAGCGGTAGAGCATCTGACCGGCAATCAGCAGACCCGGGTTCGAGTCCCGGCCAGGAATTTCAAACTTTTTTCCCCTGGCGTTATCTCTGTCTTCTCGGTAAAGGATTGCCTTCATTGTGCCGCCCTCTGCTCTCTTTGATTCTAGTCTTCTTCTAATGTCCCTTTCTCTTATCTCTAAAAAACTCCTGTTTCTTGTCTCATTGCTCATTCGCGTCGAATTTCTCTTTCATGTACTATATATATATATATATATATATATATATATATATATATATATATATATATATATATATATATATATATATATATATATATATATAAACATCTCCCATTCACACAAACATTCTTACAGAGGGAGAGAGAGGTATTGGAAAAGGGGTGGGTTCTCCCCACACCCCTTCTTCAGGCCATTAGACCACAGTCACTCCTCACAATACATTCTCAATCCTTACTCACAGTACTTTTTATACTCAATTGCGCCCTTCTGCACCCATTCACAAGCAGCTACTGGTCCCTGGCTATGCAAGCAATCTGTTGGGGTCATTTGTCAGTCATCCTCTCAGTCTCCTCATCACTATTGATCATATCGTCCGCCATACTCTTAGCCTTCATTATTAGCTCTCCCATCTCTCGACAGAACTCTTTCATACTCTTCTGTTCAGAACATTCACTCTTCATAACCCCATTCACCAGCTCCTCACTCACAGCTCTCATACAACTCAAAGTACACTCTTGGGAAATAGACAAATCACTCGCATCCCCTCTACTCTCAGTGGCTACACAGGACACCCCTTCAACTGGTTCCCACCAGAAGCCAGAACAGTCAGTCACCTCCTCATTTTCTATATCAAACTCACCTCTACCTTTACCATTTGTAAAACCAGAAAAATCAGCTACACTAGGTTCATTCTGCCAAACACACTATCATTCATACTGTTCCCAAAACCACTTACTTGTCTACTTACATCAGCCACCTCCTCAACTGACTCTGATGAGCTTGCACTCTTTCAGTCACACCTTCATTCAAACTCTCCAAAACATACACCACACCATTCTCCCAGACTCTCACAAATCTATACCACGGTCCTTCAAACTTTTCACTCATCTTCGACACATTCAACCTACCTTTTACTTCTTTTACCTTCAATACTTTTGCACCTATTTCAATTGAACGAAACTTTTCATGTGCCTCATGCCATACACTCTGCTATCTTTTACTCAAACAAAACCTATCTTTAACTCCCCTTTCAAAATTCCTAACAAACTGACATGGGGACATCCCAGTTGCACTATGCACCATCAAATTATACTCCCATAACACTCTACTCAACCATTCATTCAAAGTCGTACTCATCATTCTCAACATCTCGCACAAGGTCATAATTGTACGTTCAGCCAATCCATTTGAAGACAAAACATACAGAGTTGCTCTTACATGCTCTACATCATTCTCTCATAACATCTGCTCAAACATGTTACTCGCAAACTCAGGCCCATTATCACTCAGACATCTCCTAGGCTTCCATACACACATAGGAAAAAACAACTGCTCAACCACACTCGCAAGTCACACTCCTTTTATCTTTCACAGGCGCCACACACACACCCTGCTTTTATGATCAACCATAACAACCATACCAACATTCCTAGCACTTGTATGCGATACAGACACACAATCAATCCCTACCAATTCAAACAGTTCTTTCGCATCAACTTTCAACATCGGCGGCTTCACTTGCACACCTTGCACCTTTCGCTTCTGACATCTTTCACATGTAGTTGCAGCATCATTCACAACAGTCATCAGAAATGGATGGCACACACGCTCCTTCATACACTCCCACAATTTAAACTTACCCATATGCCCATAATTATCATGCACAACTTTCACCAGACCAATCATACCAACCAAGGACATCACAGGTACATACATATTATCTCCATCCTTCATATGCCTCACAAAATATACAACATCTATACAAACAAGAAGATCCTTAGCTTACCTTTTAAAATCACTCAAACACTCAGGCCATTCATTAAAATCAACACGCATCAGCACACACCTCTTTCAACTCACTGACAAAAGGACACATCTCTTGCATTTCTAGACTATCATCATCACTTAAAATCTCATTCTCATCATCCATGACCAATTTGATCATACTGCAAAATTTGACAGCATTCTTCACACACTCATTCAACCTAATCACCTCACATTCACCTTTCATGACACAATCCTTATCAGCATCCAAAGACAAATCATTCAATCTCATAAAGTCCACACAAAGCAAGAAACAACAGGGCATTTGCTCATCTTTCAGAGTCACAAAGTCATGCTTCACATTCACATCACTGCCCAAACTCACTATCAGACTAACTTGTTCCCATGCCACTATCATTCCATTCCCCAATCCACTTATCCGTAATTTCACAGGCTTCCGTTCACAACATCTAAACTCATCATACTTACTCAGAATCCTCTCGTTCATTAACGGCACTTGTGCTCGAGTATCAATCAAACCACAGAAGAACCTTTCACTAATTTTCACTCTCGCTTCCATCATATCAGGTCCTCCATGTTTGCAATACACAGAAGGAACAACCACACCAACATCAGCACTGACATCCCACATCATCACTCACCACATACTCATCTTCATCCAGACAATCATTCTTCTCCCTCATATATGAACACTTTTCAATCACCCAATTGTAATGCACACTGTTCAAACACTGTAGATGCACCACATTAGCATTTGAACCCTTCTCTTTCTCATCCTTGTACACAATCGGTCTCTCACTACCAAAGTGCACATAAACAATCACTCCATACAAACGACTCACTACAATCAACACTTCCTGAAATAGTGGGACCCCTAGCATACACCTCGCTCTCAATTCTTTGATAAAGTTCCGCATCCTCGACATAGCAATACTCTCAGGTTTCCTACATACTTCACTCATTACCTCCTTCCTTAAGTTATCCACACTATCGGGCACTCTCACATCTACTCCATCACTCTTCAAATCTTGCAAACCATTCCATATGCTCTCAAACAAGGAATCACCACCACCCTTACTCTCCTTTCCATTCATAATCCCTTTCAGCAAATATCCAGTATCACTCACTCCACACACATTTTCATCATTCGTACCAGGATGCCTTGACATCAAATCAGCCACTCCATTCCGTTCACCAGGCACATACTCAATCACATAGTCAATATCACTCAAATCTTCCAAAGTCCTCACAATCCTACTATCAGCCCATTTCATACATTGCAAATACGCAAGAGGTTGGCGATCTGTTTTAATCATGAACTTCGCACCATACAAAAACAGACACAACACTTTCAAACAATACCCTATCGCAGCCAACTCTTGCTCCACAGTTGAATTCTTTCACTCTGCCGCATTTATAGCCTTGGATACATACCCAATTATTTGCCTAACATTCTCTCCATTTAAACGCTGCTCTTGCATCAGAAAACCTTCCATACAGTACCCACTCGCATCCGTATACAATTCAAGCATCTTAGCATTCACACTATAGTACGGCTATGCCAATTCAACATCTTCAGCCACTGCCTCTTTCAGTCTCTCATACTCTATATTCATCTTATTATTCCACCTGACAATCGTAATACCTTTCTTGCCCATCCACTCAGTCAGAGGCTTACTCACACCCGAACAATCACATATAAACTTTCGTTGAAACTCAATCAAACCCAGAAATGACTTCAGTTGCTTCACAGTCACCGGTTTTGGAAACATTCGCACCTTCTCAACATACTTCAGTGACTTTCATAACCCATTTCACTCACCATATGCCCAAGGAATTCCACTTCTTTCACAAACCATTCACTCTTCTCTACTTTCACCTTCACACCAACCCTCTCCAACGTTCTCAACACATCATTCACCAATCTCATATGCTCCTCAAAACTCTGTCATAATGAAAATATCATCTATAAACACAATCATATTTTTACTCACAAACTTAATCAACACAATATTCATCACCCACTGGAAGGTTCAGGGAGCATTAGCTAATCCAAAGCTGAGGTTCCAGAACTGAAAATGGCTTTTCGTAGATGGAAAGGCAGTCACTGGCCGGCTCTCCTCAGCAATGGGCATCTGGTAATACCCCCGTACCAGATCCAGCTTTGTAAACCACTTCATCCCATGCATACTATACACATACTCAGATACCACACACATTGGAAACCTCTCTTTCACAGTTCTTTCATTCACCTTTTCATAATCCACACACAGAGGCAATCTTCCATCCGGCTTACATACAGGCACAATTGGACTATTCCATGCACTATCACTTTCTTCAATCACTGTCAATTGTTCTAATTCCACACACTCCTCCTCAATCTCATCAGTATTCCGGAAGCTTTACAACACCAAAATCCAGATCGCCCTTACTGAGGACTCCCTTTCGTTCAAACAGCTTTCAATACACATCCTCCCTTTCATGCTCAGCCAAATATTCATCCAATTCCTTCATCCTTTCCACTTCATTATACGTCCATTCACATGTCTTTTCATTCGCAATATTTACCCTAACATCCATGCTATCATCCATACCTATCTCACTGACCACTGACAGTGGAGAGGTGATCCAGTACATCTCTGACTTGGATCCCGCTCAGCTGCCCTTTAACTCTGGGGTCCACCTACACACATACAAAAGGATCATTCATTCTCATCAAGCCATCAAACACACAAGCACACGTGTACCTTACCTTATAATATGCACCCTTTCCATCCAATAATACAGTGTTTTCTCCTATAAGTACATTCAAACTCACATCCTTCCTACAACTCACTCTAACAGACACCCTTTCACCCTTCACAAGCCTTACACTCTCCATAGCAGTCACCTCAATACTGCTAAACACACTCCTCAAAACACTGCATACAACTCATACACCCCATTTTTACCAATCTTTCTCTCAATCTGATCACTTGCAGGATGCACAACCATACGGTTCACTTTCATAAAATCATACCCCCACAATCACACCATACTCACCTTATCAATCACAGAGAATTCACACTCATTCATCAACATACCATACATTCGAATAGCTGACTTTATCATTCCAATCACAGGCACTCTCCTATTACCAATACCTACCAAACTACCCTTGCATTCAGACAGGAGGGCTTTCTCGCTCACCTTGTCATATACATCTTTATACACCAAGCTCGTCTTGCATCCAGAATCTATTAAAGCCAAACACTCAATTCCATTCAATTCCACCTTCACACTCAGACACTCATACTTCCTACCAGACAGCACTTTCACACTAGACAGACTTACCAACACATTACTCACACTCATGCACCCAGAGGATATTTCACCAGGTACCCTCTTACAAATCAGTTTCCCGCTTCAGACTTTCCATTCACACCTTGCGCTCTCAGTCTAATCCAACACTTTTCACTTGAATGTCCTTCCATCGCACAATAGCTACATACATTCCTCTGGTCACGACACATCCTCGCATAATGACCAGCCTTTCCACAATTACCACAAGCATACTTCCTACTACCTCCAGCAGTTGCTCCACCATTCAACCTCGGACAATCTTTCTTCAAATGGCCTCTTTCTTTACACTCATAACATTCTTTCACACTTTCCTGGCAATCCTTTATCATATGCTCCTTCTTACCACACCCAAAACATGCACCAGACGTCCACCTACATTCCGCCAAAATATGACCTTTCCTCCCACACCGACGACATTCCACAATCTTTCTCACACCATTCGGTCTCTCGTTTGCTGGGACATACCTCGATTTCTCTCTCATATATCTGTTCCCACACTTGACATTCATCTGTCCCCTTCCATTCGACCACCCTCCATTTACCCATCCATTCTGCCGGCCTAGGAAGCTTGACATCACTCCAGCTGGTGCAGCCTTCAGGGCATCCCTGTAGCTGACAAACTGCTGGGGGGGAGGAAAGCTCCTGGGCCTCTTACCACCAATATTCACACTGTAATCCATCTTCTTCTAGATCACTTTCATCATCAAATCATCCATCTTCCAACAGTTCCAACACATCCTCCCACATCAACCGTTTACCTCTCAGTCTCATTCTCTCCTTTCTCTTTCCACTCAGCCATTCACTCACCTTTCGCGGGATCGTGTCTGGAAACTTCCTCATGAGTGGTTTACATTCATTTACATCATCATCACCATACCTCGTTCTTGCCATACTCTCAAGCCTATGTGCATACATATTCACCCCTTCATTCTTACCCATACGCGCCTTCTCAAATTCATTCACTCTCTTTCATTCGTTTCACCTGTCCAATCATCCACTTCTTCACTACATCATACTTTGGCTCTCCCACACTCCTTATCACTTGAAAGAACTGCAACACTTTCCCATCCAAACAATCTCCCAGAACACTCACCCAGTGACCCTTGTTCTGCGGGTACTTGAGCTTGCAGTACCGCTCAAAATCCCCTAAGAACTCATCCATACTCTTTTCCCCATGCAATCTAAACTTATCAATCCTAGGCACTTCCCTAATCAAAATTCCTTTTCCCACATTCACTTCACTCTCCGAAGAGCTACTCTCGGTCTCACTCATTCCAATCATATTGTCACTCTCTCCCTCATCTGAGTATAGCGAATCCACACTCTTTCCTCTCGCCTTCCTATCCTTACCCTTAGAACCATGCTTCCTTCATCTCTTACTTTCCACTCTCTTTCATTCACCCTCTTTCCTACCACTCACAGTATCTTCTTTAGACTCAATCACACTGCCATCCATTCCATTCAGCGGAGTCCCTTCAGTAGGAGCAGGGGTCAGGGTCATAGGTCCTGGGGCTGGTCCAGCCCATTCATCATATATAGATCCTGCATCCGTCGGTCAGTCTGATCCTGTCGGTCTCCCTTTTCCTTCTTCATCCTATCAGTCTTTTCATTCATCCCTTTCATCACATTCTTCATTCCCTTCTTCATCCTATCAGTCTTTTCATTCATCCCTTTCATCTCATTCTTCATTCCCTCAATCATTCCCTGCAACATTTTGCACTCCTCTTCTTTCTTCCTCAACTCCAGTCTCAATTGCACTACTTCTTCACTCAAAGTTTCAGCCAAAGCCATTGTTCCCAAGTTAGTAACAAAGGATAGGAGGAGGGAAAAATCAATCCTACTACTTTACCAATATACAGATGAACTGCAATCAAATCAAATTTCTCCGGTTTCGAGATCTCAAGGTCCCTATTCGGGCGCCATATGTAGCGGGCTGAAAGCAACACTAATAAACCCGCGTTCCAACCTTATCCTAGGATTTATGGACCTTGAGAACCCCGAGGAAGAATTGATACGGTTTGATATACATTCCTTTACTTTACCCCCCAAAATACAGTTTTAATTACAGTTTATATTTACAAAAAAAACAAAAACAACACCGGTGCGCATTCAAAATAAATATTCTATACAAATTTTAATTCTCCCAACCAAAAACAAAATAAAATATTACAGGCTACGGCAACAAGGTCCACAAAAAAACAAAAAAAAACAACAACACCCGAACGAGAAGGGGCACAGGGCTATCACTTGTGCGCTGGGGTGGTGGTGGTAGTAGTAGTAGTAGTAGTAGTTGTTGTTGTCCAATAAGAAAGGGGGACAGTCTCATCAGCCAATGCAGGTAGGCAGTGCAGGTAATGCCCTCCGTTTCAGGGCTGGGCTGGGTGGAGCACTCACCTCGAGGATTCCTCTCACAGTCTGCTAAAGCTTCACTCTTTGAAGACACAGGATGCAATGCTAAAAAGAGCCAGAGAAATTTTGGTATAGCATTTCCAAAGAAAAATCTGGTGATTAACTTTGCTATCCCTCGTTGTTAAAATTAATGTTGAGCCTATTAGTATTTTAGCAAAGAACCAATCTTACCTAGGGTAATATCCCAATGCACTGGACAAATAAATTTTAGGATACTCCTAACTTTATAAAATTATATAAATATTGATATAGTCTATACAAAATATATCTCTGAAAAGAGAATACAATCGGTTATTATTCATATTCATAATATAAAAAATCGGAAAGCAAATTATACCCACACACTCACACAGGGGTAGGGAAAGATATATGTAAAAGGGGGTGGGAGAATGGCCCTACAGACACACACACTCACCGCTCCCCCACACTGTGAGTAAGATACACTTACTCTGTGAGTGTATCTTTCCAGGAATTAAAAATATTGGAAATATTTTGCTATACCTTTTTCAAACTTTTCCATGATAAGCAGCTTGCTATCCTTACTTCTCCTTATTAGTGGTGTCCAGGATAAATAAGTTTTTTTTTAAGCATTTGAGTTCATTGAATTCTCCTCTTAACCATTTCATTTCCAAAGCTGGCTATCATTGTTGGTGTCAAATTGCTGCACTCTTCTTTATATTTATTTCTTTATTTATATATTTTTATTTATTTATTTTTAATTTTTAATTTTTTTCCATCATCTTTATAATTTATGTAAACCAGAACTTAACTGCATACTTCAAATATGGATTAATTAGGGATTTATTCAGGTAATTATGTCTTAGATAAATAACTGCTGCACTTAATTTGCTTTTGTTGTTGATCTAAGAATAATAATGATTTCACTTCTCTGGGTTACTACTTTATAGGGTTACTGGGTTTACTAGGGGTTACTAAGTCTATGGGTTACTACTTTAATACAATTATTTGAATTCCATTTAAATATTTTTATATGTCACTAATCATCTTTGTTAATGTGTTATTATCAGGTTATACAATTAATTTAAAATTTTACTATTAACAGGTATTAATCCATCTTGTCCCCATCTCTAATTCCTTTTGACTAATGGGCATTAAATAGGGCATTTTGCTTATCTCCATCATGATAAGTTCTTGAGTACAAAACTGGCTGAATAGGGATTATGTTAATTAATTGCTAAAAAGCAAAATTGGAGTATATTTAGATCCTCCATGAAAAGTAGCTATGGCATCATGCACAAGTGGAGCATTGCAGGGTATTTTTGAAACTGTTTGTCTTGCTGGAGGATTGTCAAGATGTGAATTCACAACTGCAACATCAACTTATGTTCAGAAAACTTTATTGGCAGCTCTCGCAACAAGGTTAGTACCTTACTAATGGTGTGCTTTCCTTATTGATAACCTTTTATTTTTTATGCCTTTTGCATTTTAGATAGGATCTTCTTTTAGTCTAAAGAGAACTTTGATGGTTTTTGGCCATTCATTATACCCTATTAACTAGAAATTGTTCTGATATTATGAAGATCCATAATTGAAGCTAGCTTTTCATATTGGTGGTTGGTATGAAATAAAATTGGATGAAAATAAAAGTGAACTTTATTTAAATGATTATAATATATACATTAGTCAAAAGACATAATTTTTTTAAGACGCCCACCTGATGACTGCTAGAAAGGGCCTAAGTCATAATAAATATCAATTTTGCCTATTATGAGGCTACATTAAAAAGAAATTAAACAAAAAAATACCCTAAACAAAAGCAAAACCAAACATAGCAAGAAGGAGGCATGCTCCACCGTTGGGAGCTTGCCTCCCCCCTCCGGCACTGTGACATGCAGCCAACATCAAACAAAGAGTGTCAAATAAAATAAAGGGGCTGGGCCAGCCTCCTCCAGAAAGTTGAATAGTCTATAAGTCTGTGTGGATGAATCCATCCTGAGCGAAAGGAGGGTCAGGTAGTTATACAAAGCGCTCAATAAATCAAGGGGAATTTCTTACTGTAGATAGATATTATGGTCAGTAAATATAAGATGATGCATTTGTGAACCTTTTCCAAATCAATTTGGTCAGATTGAGGCTATTGTTGAATTATGAGTAATAAAGGAAGGACATCTGTAAAGTTTCAAGATTGATACAATATATATATATATATATATATATATATATATATATATATATATATATATATATATATATAATAAAATAAAGAAATATTAAAAAAATCATGTTCTAACAATATACCCTTTGCCATCTCTCTCCTTCTCCTCCCCTACCCCCCTTCTCCCCCTCTCCAACACACTACCCATTGGAGGGAAGAGGGTTTAAGGATATAGGAGATAGTTGATAGAGGTGGAGGGGTAGATATAGGTGGAAAGAGCGAGGAGAGATGGAGGTGGACTCGGTGGGGGGGAGAGGGAGAGGTGGGTAAAGAATGCATTAGAAAAAAAATGAAAAACATCAAAAAAACTTTTAAAATAAATTATAACATAAAAAAAAATCCTGTTTTAAAAATATAGGGTTAAAAGAAAGTTTGCAATTACACCCACTCAATTTCATAACTGCCTCAAGTATGGTTTTGAGCAGTGATTTGCCTTGCTTAGGGGAATTGTGTAAATGTATCTATATGTGAATGCATGTCAGTTAGGCACACTCTTTGTTCTTTAGATAGGTATCATTTGTCTTGTAAAAGGAAAGGCTAATGCTAGCTCCTTGCTTACTGTTGGTCTTTTCAAGTATCATGGCTGATGAGGTTTGGTTACAAACATATGGGAACCTGATGGGTGGACATTATAGGCATAGAGGAAATTCTTCCCTTTGTGATCAGCTGGAAGCCATCAAAACTTTCCCTATGTCGCCAACCACCAAATCTGAATAAAATTTTACGTCTGTTTACCTTTTGCAGGAAATACTTGAAAAATGCTGCTATAACACTAGTCCCTCTCAAATGTGCCAACAAAGAGTATAAGTCCTTTTTACAATCATTCCTTAGCATGAACCCTCTAAAGAAAATTGTACTGCACTTTCATGTCATTCATTCTTCAAGAGATCATTGTTAGACAGTGGTGGGTGCGGTAATGGAAAAATGTATCACAATAACCGATAAATCGATAACGATAACCTTATCGGCCATAACTGATAATCGATAACTGGCGATAAATTTATCACCCAATAAGGTGATAACCGATAAATAGCTAAATATTGGGTTGAGGAATAAGTTCTTGCGGTTTTATCAAATTTATTCATTACCATTAACAATTTTTAGAAAACTTGATTTTTAATTGATAACAATATGCAATTTAATCAATAATGTATTCTCCATTGTTATTTATGACTTCTTTCCAACGTTCAACTAGTTTTTTGATGCCTTTGCAATAAAAACCTCTGGATTTTGACTCAAAGTATTCGTCTAACCAAGTTCTTAATTCCACATCAGTATTGAACGAAACGCCACACAAATTGTTGGAGAGCGATCAGAATAGATGGAAATCCGATGGAGCCAAGTCTGGCGAATATGGAGGATGCAGCAGGATTTCCCAATTAAGCATTCGGATGCCGTCTTTTATCATATTGGCAATGTGAGGACAAGAATTGTCGTGTTGCAGAAGGACTCTGTAATGTCGATGAGGTCGCTTTTCACGAATAGCTTCGGCGAGTTGATACATATGTTGAATGTAAAGTTCTGCATTGGCAATCTCATTCGCAAGGAGCTCATAAAGAATGATGCCTTCACAATCCCACCGACACGCAGCATTGTCTTTCGTGGATGAAGTCCTTGCTTTAATCGCGGAAGTAGTTTTTTATTGGGGCTAAGCCATTGTTGACAGTGATGATGTGGTAAGGAAATCTGTCCTTATATCCACGAGTAGCAAACCTGCGGCAATCATGGAGCATTGAAGTTTGTTGCTTTTGCTCAAAATGTGCGGAACCCATGCACCAAGTTTTTGAACTTTCCCCATCGAATGAAGGTGATTCACTACAGTTTTCTGATCACACGCTAATTGTACAGCCAATTCACTAGTCAATTGACAAGGATTTTCATGAGGTCGTTCTTCGTCATTAAGATTGAAATGACCATTTTTGAAACGTGAAAACCACCCTTGAGCTGTCCTTTCTGATAAAGCATTTTCTACGTACACAGCACAAATATCGCGACAGGCTTTGGCTGTGTTTGCATTGTTCCGGTCTTGATTGAAAATGAATAATAAGTGTCGAAAATGCGCCTTTCTTTCATCTTGACATTTCATTTTGAGGGTACAGAACAAAAATTAAATTAACACAACTTTTAAATAACCCGCAATGACTTATTACTGAAATTCAAGACGTAACCTAATAGTCCACGCTGTTAAGAGACGTAGCCTAACCTTTGCAAATTTTGCCCTCATTATTTATTATGGTTCCATAATATGTGCAGAAATCAGGTCAACCGAACTTAAATCAACACAACATTTAAAAAAAACGCAAGAACTTATTCATCAACCTAATACAATATTGATTATTGATTATACAAAGGGCGGTTAATAAGTTTTGCGAATCAGTAGGGCAAAACAGAAGAAGGAGGATGGCTGTTTGTGGGGGTGTTAGTACAAGTTATGACAAGTCAGGAGCTGCAGCCGCACGCTCTTGCCTCATCTATTTAAGAAGCAGTAGCTGATCGCAGATCGTCGGGTCACAAATTTTTCAACAATGGAGAAGGTTGCAGTGTATACCGACACCGCCCCTTCCTATGCAACCATTGCTTGCTGGAATAGGGAGTTCCACCATGGTCGTGAGTCCCTTGAAGATGACCCCCATCCAGGACGCCGTCAGATGTGACCAAGGAGGACAATGTGGCATTTTTTAGCCCACTGGTTTTCAAACACTTTCTCATTATTCCTTCCACTAATGGCAACATGTTGGCCAAGGGCAATATGATCCATCAGAGGAGAGCCATAAGGGGCCTGTTGATTTGACTTCCTAGCTGCCATTCTGATGGGACTCAGCGCCCTGTCCAGCCTCAACTTAGCCTCTTCTCCTTTTTTCAGACAGCCTGTGTTTTTACCCTACTTCCTCACTTTCCCTACAACCTCTCCCACAACTTTCTCATCTAGGCCTCTAATTTCACAGGGTAGACGCCGACCAGCTTTCCTCTCACCCAACTACCTTTCTTCCTCCTTCCCCTGTCTATCAGTTTTACGCCATGCCCAAGATGGAGCCGCCATGCTGATGGGCTACCTGGCCACAAGGCAGGAGGGCAGGGCACATGAGCCCATACCCCTTAATGTCCTGCAGGCATGCATGATTAGTTTGCATGGGGTCAGTGTACCTGCCCCACTCTCTTCCTTGATGGATGCTGGTTTGCCAGCCTTAGAAGATAAAAAAAGAACCTCGGATGGGATCTGTGGAATTGCCGCGGACTCCGGGCCAGGCGGGAGTAGCTGCGGAGGCTCATCTCCTCCTGTTCTCCGTTATCTATCTTTTTGCAGGAGACATTGCTGGGTGCGTGCCCACTGCCCACCTTCCCGGGGTGTAAGAGTTTTGCAACCCCACCACCACGAGATAGGGGTCGGGCAGAAGGATGCGTGATTTCTTTCTGTATGTGGCAGATCTACCCCGATGCCGGATCACGCTTCCTTCTTGCTTTTTCTCATTATTTTTTTTTACCCTTTGTCCTTTTTTTATTGTTATGTGTTATTTAGATATTGTTATTGTTTTTAAATATAGTCTAATAGTAGTCTGTTGAGTACCGCAACTTATGCCCAACTAGGAGGTTGCCTGATGGGCTATCACAATGAAAAATAATGATGGAGCGCTTGCCTGTGCCTCAATGCAATGACTGTGTTGTCCCCTAAACTGTTCAGCACATTCATGTTTAATAGTTTTCTGGGTGATCTTTGCACATGCTACGAGGGGCGGTCAATAAGTTTTGAGGATCGGTCAATAAGTTTTGCGAATCGGTAAGGCAAAACAGAGGAAGGGGGATAGCTATTTATGAGGGTGTTAGGACAAGTTATGACAAGTCAGGACCTGCAGCCGCACTCTCCTGCCTCATCTATTTAAGAAGCAGTAGCTGATTGCAGATCGTCAGTCTCAAATTTTTCAACAATGGAGAAGGTTGAGCACTGCGCATTGATCAAATTTTTAACCAAGGAAGGCAAGAATGCAAAAGAGATCCATGAATGCATGGTTGCAGTGTACACCGACACCGCCCCTTCCTATGCAACCATTGCTCACTGGAATAGGGAGTTCCACCATGGTCGTGAGTCCCTTGAAGATGACCCCCGTCCAGGACACCCATCAGATGTGACCAACGAGGACAATGTGGCCCATGTGGAGAGGATGATCCTCGAAAATCGACGGGTGAAGGTCGAAGAAATCGAGCGAGAACTTGGAATATCACATGGAAGTGTTATAACATCATCCACAACAATTTGGCCATGACCAAGGTCTCTACCTGTTGGGCCCCTAGAAACCTCACGCCCCATGATCGACTTCAACGTCGTCAAAGTCCACAAGACCAGAGTTGCACAAGCTCTCCTCTGCAATTGCGGATTTGAGGAGCTCAACCATCCCCCCTACAGTCCAGATCTGATCCCTAGCGACTACTTTTTATTCCGCTAGCCCAAGGCTGCACTGCATGGATGCCAGTTTGGGGGCGATAAAGATGTCCAGCTCGCTGTCCAGGAGTGGATGGAATAGCAGTCGGCAGATTTATGGTTGTCGGGAATTCGAAGCCTCAGGGACAAGTGGCGCAAGCGCATTGAAGTCGAGGGTAGTTATATTGAAAAATAATAAGACACTTTTCCTTATATCTCGTTTCCTTATATCCGAATTGCAAAACTTATTGACTGCCCCTCGTACCCATCCTGGTACTGGGATGAGCAGGTTCGCTACTGCTTGTCCCTTGTGCTCAGGACTAGTTTGTGCACACAGACTTGTGGACTGTACGACTTTTTGAAGGAGGTTGACCTGACCTCCTCCACTTTATTTGACTGTTTTTTTTGTAGGTCGTTGTTCTTGCGCCGTGGAGAGGCGGGCCTAGCCCTGATGCTGGAGCGCACTTCTTTCTTGGTGCCTTTCTGCCTTTCTCTTTATTTTATCTTTATTATTTGTTTTATACATGTTATTTGTTTTTAATCAAGCCTACTTGTAGGCTTTGACGTGTGTACAGTGACTTGCCCTAGTAGGCAGTTGCCAGATGGCTATCAAAAAAAATCAAAAAATCTCTGCATTCTCTAGCTGGGATGCTGCTAGGACAGTATTCAATACCCATCATGTTGTTGCGGAATGCCACCAATTGTACTTTACTTCCAGAGGTGGAGAAGCCTTCATTGGGGCAAGTTTCCATTCAGTGAGTTGCATTCTGCTCTTGCCGCGTGCACGGACACCGCCCCTTGTCTTGACTATTTCCCGTACGCCATGGTTCAAGACCAAGGTGAGCTAGGTATGGCCTTTCTGTCAGATTTGTTCAATAGGATCTGGGTAGAGGGTATCCTGCCAGACTCCTGGCGAATCGCTACTGTGCTCACTTTTCACAAACCAGGAAAAGATCACCCTACCTTGTCCGGTTTCTGCCCAATATCTCTAACCTCTTGCTTGTGCAAGTTGATGGAGAAATTGGTAAATGCCTTTTTTTCTCAACACCATCTGTCTTCTGCACAGGTGTGGCTTGCGCAAGTTCCACTCCACATTGGATGCTCTGCTCTGACTGGAAAATGCTGTTTGCGAGGCCTCCCATCATAGACAGCACTACACCACTGTGTTTTTTGATCTGGAGAAGGTCTATGATACATCATGGAGAATCTCCACATATGGGTGTGGGGAGCTCTCTCTTGCCCACAATGGAGCAGGAAGAGGGTGGCCCACAGGGAAGTGTCCTCAGTGTCACGTTCTTTGCCCTGAGCATTCAAGTCATCACCTCAGTGCTGCCGGAAGATGTTCTCACTACGCTCTACATGGATGACCTTTTGATCTCTTTTGGCACGTCCCAGATGCATTTATGTCTCTATGCTGAGCCAGACTTGTTTCTAAATGGGGTTTGCCTGGAAGTGGTGGACTCGCACCATTTCCTTGGTCTTCTATTTGACTGATGCCTCACCTGGGAGGCTCATATTCGCAGCCGTAGGGTCTCTTGTACCTGTGTCATAGATATTCTTTCTGTGACTTCAGTGCCTGAGGCGTTGATAGGGCTAATACCTTACTTTTTTACCAATCCTTTGTTTTGTTTGAAGCTTGACTACAGATGCGAGTTTTATGCATCTGCAGCCGAACGTATATTGCAGAAGGAATGAGCAACCAGTTCTCTCTTGATGAAATAATGGAGCCCTATTATGGGCATCATGGCATAAAACATTTTATTTGAGGGAAGCCTATTCTTTATGGATACAACATATTATAGCAGGCCAAAAATCTATACTCTAACCCCAATCGATCCAACCCTCTTCCTACACTAATTCTGACATGAGAATTCGAGGGAGAAATGAAAGGGATTGTATGTACAGTCCTTTATTTACAAGAAACATATGGGGTAAATATTCACAAGAGATAGTGGTACATAAATTTAAGATCTTGTTACTTATAAAAAACCAATCCTACTTATGAATATTAGCAAACAGATTTATATAAAAACGCTCAATTAGACTATATATACAAAATGAAGATAGGCAAAGTCAAACAAAAAAAAAATATCTGCTGGGGCAATAACAACCAATCGATAACATAGCATCAAGAAGTCAACAACAAGAGTCCTAAAGCAAACAAGTTGACAAAAGAGAAGAAGAAAGGCCTCACGTGTTACCCAGGTGGGTATTGGCATCTCAAGTGTTTTACAAAAAAAAACTGGTGCCTCTAAGCTCGGTACTATATATGCGATCCTGTCGCGCTCTTGAGGCTACAAAGAAAAACCTCCTGTCCAGCCGGGACTCACAATAACTTAATGCCAGACTCTTTACAAAAAGGAAAGATTAAATTTTGCAAATCTTTATCTATCATAGCATGGCTTTTTGTTTTAAATATATTGCACTATGTCAAAACTACATACACTCTTTTCAGAATATATCTCCTGGAAAGAGAGAAAAGACATTTTATAATACAACATGAAAGCAAAACATCTCCCACTCGCCCACATTCTTACAGATTGAGGGAGAGGGTATTGGAAAATGGGTGGGAGAATGGCTCTACAATCACTCTCACATTCGCTCCACCACAATATGATGTAGACCTGACTACACATGAGGGTTACCTACTCCAATTTCAACTATATACCGTTGTTTAGGTTAACCCTTGGTTCTTTGGTAACAGAAAAACTTAGGCTTTGTACCACAGGGATCTTATATTTATATGGATAATTACCTCATTACCAAATATCTCTCTTAGACTTCACTTGACAAATCATCATTTCCTTACTTGCTGGACCAGGCTTAGGTAAGAAGCAACGAGTTCACCCTAAAAAGAAAGAAAAAAAGTACTAGAAGCAACCAGATTTGATAGCAAAGATCATCTTAACAATTCTAATGATACCCAAAGATGGTGTGCTGCTTGCTGGAAATGTATCAAATTCCTGTGATAAAATGCAATGTTTGACTTCATCCTGATAATTGCTTGGTAGATTTTCATCACTAAATTTGCTTACCTGTTGTAAAATAAAAATAAATAAGTGTGTGCTGTAATATGAATGAAAATAAGAAGTGTATTTTTCTTCATTTAAGGTTTTTGCAAACACTACTGCCCAGTAAAGGATAAATCAGATAAAAAGATTTGAAATCAGGATATTTTTGACAAAATTTTGACTCCACTAACTTATAAACTCTACAAAGAGCATCATAGTTGTTTCATTAAAAAAAATAAAAACTTTTACAATTTCAGGCATTAATGGGTTAAATTAATGAACAATGGTCCGGGTTAGATTTGAGAAAATAGTTTGTTAATCTAGTGGTAGGATTATTGCAATGAATTAGTACAGGAGGTCATCAATAGCTCAAATATAAATATTTTCTGGACAAGTTAGAGGAGTACAATGGTACCTTGTTTTAGCAGTGAACCAACTTACGAGTTTACCAGATATGAGCTGTTGCTTGGTTGATTTTCTGCTTTGAGGTACGAATTACAATTGAGCGATCTAGCTTCATATACGCCGCCACTAAGTAGCACAGCGCACGCGCTGCCACATCTCTGTTGTATCACTGTTGCTTTTTCCAACTTGTTTTTGTAGTTATTTCGTTGTACTGTACAGTATTATCCATGGGTCCTAAGAAAGTGAGTGTCAAGGCCAGTGTGAGAAGAAGAAAAGGAGGATGTCTTTAGAATTAAAGCTAGCATGAAATCATTGATTAACATGAGCGAGGTGTGCATATTGTCAACTTGGTGAGGCAGTACGAGCGTAGTACATCTATGATATGCACGATTTTGAAACAAAAGGACTTGATTAAGGCTATAATGCCTGCCAAAAAGGCATTAAGATAATTTCAAAACTCGGGACCTCTGTCCATGATGAGATGGAGGGGTTGCTGTTTGTGTGATTGATGGAGAAGCAACTTACAGGAGATAATGTCACTGAGAGCATCATCTGTGAGAAGACACAAGCCATTTACAAGGATTTAGTGCAGCAGACAGCTGGAACAACAATGGATGAGTTGTTGGAAGAATCATTCACAGCCATTCAGGGATGGTTCAATAATTTTAAAAAGAGGACTTGCATTCACTCCCTCATCAGGCAGGGTGAGGCAGCAAGCTCAGATGTGAAGGCAGCTGAGGATTTTATTAAAACTTTCACTGAACTGATAGAAGCTGAAGGATGCATCCCCCCAAAAGATGCCAAGGAGGACGGATATAACGGCGGATGAGAAGAGCATGCCAGGCCACTGTGGACAGGTTTTTATTGAAACACCCTGCAATTGAAAGTGAGGAAAGTGTTGAGAAAAAGGCAAAAGTCAGTGGTAAGGAAGAACAAGAAGATTAAGAAGTGAAAAAAAGAAAAGAAAAAGCTTTAAATTAATGGAGATAAAGTGTAACATTAAATGAGTAGCGAGTAAGTTAAATTTAGCAAGAAAGTGTAGAAAGTAAGTTAAGTGATAGAACACAAAATGAAAGACTACCCCCAACCTCCTCCGCAATCTCCATCGCCTCTGTCATTCTGTATTATTATTTTTTATTTATAAAGTGCATTTTCCTTATTTACAAACTTGTACTAAAAAAATTGGTGGGGTTTTTGGGGGGCTGGAACTGATTAATGGCCTTTCCATTAATTTCAATGAGGGGGAACTGTTTTGATATCCAAGCAAATTGAGTTATGAGCCCTGTCACAGAATGAATTAAACTTTTAAGTCAAGTTATCAATGTATTGAAATGTATTATGTATTGTAGCAGTGGTATACTGTATCCAGCTTATAGAAGATGCAAGCTGGGCACAGTGTCTGGTTGATTGACTTGGATGACAGTTGATAGGTCCTGTTAGGGCCTATCAACTGTCATCCAAGTCAATCAACCAGACACTGTGCCCAGCTTGCATCTTCTATAAGCTGGATACAGTATTAATTAAATTATAATGCTTACTGCATAAATCCTTTGATTTTCTTTTCCTATACATATTTGCAGTCAGAGCCATAATACTTGGTAGAATAACAATGTAGCAACTATTATGGCATTTTTTTACATACCCACCCCAAAGGTGCCTAAGGTAAATGCCATATTACTTGGCTCATATGAGAGTCAGGTGGGGGGAGGGATAATGGGAGGTATTGTTGCTAGGCAAATGAGCTTCAGTTTGCTTTTGGTGGTCATAGTTCGAGGTTGTGCATTTTTTTGCAGTATGAGGCGCATTTTTTATGTGACCTGCTGTCCTGTTTTGTTAGTCATTCCGCATGAAATCAGACAATGCCAAACTGGTGACCATCTTGGATTTTCTTCATTTTTGTGTATGTTGATACATGTGATAAAAGAACTTGACATGCCAAATTATAGCTCTGTACCTCAAACGGTTCTGGAGATATGGCTCACATAATTTTGGAGTTTTTTTAGAAACTAAGTCTATTTTTCAAAATCGCTGACTTTGAGGCCTCATAACCATGCAGTTTGAAAGATATAGGTCTGAAAAGTTCAGGTCCTATAGAATCAGGACAACAGATTCCAAAAAGCAATCAAAACCAGTCTATCTCTAACCATCAAAGAGTTATAAGCTAGCAAAAACCGAAATATTGAACAAATCGTCACATCTGAACCAACTTCCAATTCAAAATATTCATACTTAGAAACAATACTAAAAGTTATAACTGATATGATAGGATGATATGTCTTTTATTGTATTTAAAACCATTTCTGGCAGAGAAACATACATAGCAGCTGAGAAATAGTGTTTCAAATACAGTAAACCCTCGATATAACAAACTATATGGGACGGGGGGTCATTTGTTAAAGCCGAAAGTTCGTTAAACCTGATGGGCATTAAAAGCAATGGAAATAACGAACCAAGTTCATTATGGATATGTAATATGTATGTAATTACTAATAAAGTTAAGTTGACTACACAACATAGTATTGATACGAACCTTGCACTGTAGGAGACATGTGACATACCAACACTCACTCAGGCTGGTCGTAACACTTGCCTGTTAAACCCAATGGAGTTCAGCCAGGAAATTTGGTTTGTTATATTGAGGTTCATTATATCAAAGGTTTACTGTATAGTCACTTTTCATGATTTTCAGAAAATGACCTTGACCTTTTGACCTTTTTGACCCCATGGAAACATGAGGATCCCCTTCAAATTTTTTGTGCTTGAAGGGTAAGGTCTATACACTAGCTATACTAAATATCTTATTTGTTCCATCCTTTATTCATGCATATTAGGACAGACCATTTCACCATTGATTTAGCTAATTTACTTATTATATTTACACACCTCACTGTGCGGACTAATCAAAAGTATGATATTGTATGTGCCACAAAATATATATATTAGAACCATAAAATGAACAAAAACACTAACAGTATAACTATATCATCATGCAGGTAGTTCCTTTCTAAACAGATTGATCAATCAGATATCTATAATTTCTCACAGTATTGCAGGACTCTTTAAAAATTGGAATTCAACAAGAAATCTGCCTGTCACTTGCTCCTTGGGCACTAGGGACATCAACTGTGCAGATTACATCGTGAAAAGAAAGCCAGCAGATGTCATGTTTTCGTGGCCATGAAAGTGACTGCTTTGTTGCACCCTTCTGCATGAAGTTGACAAGCAAGTCGTGCTTTTCGTCTGAGTGATCTACAATCCCAATATATCAGTCTTTGTCATACATGCAAGCTACATACTTTCCTACTTCAAAAGCACGATCATTTTGTGGCCTGATGCCCTGCAAGCTTCCAATCTGAACTGTTTTAAAGATGGTGTCTACTGAAATTCGCCTAATCTCAAGTTTCATGTCCCCAACTAGCACAAAACTATGATGGGAACGTGTACCTGGGACTGTAGATACATCACTATACCTTTCCTCTAACTTGAACCATTCACAACTATTGATGAAAACTGTCGCTGATACATAAAGAATTTTATACCTTTCACATTGATGACACACCAATCATGCATTTCTAGAGGGGTTAGAATTTGTCCAGAGATAGTGGCCTGCAAACTAGCATGTGCAACTAGACATTTGACGGTGCCACCTATGCCATCACAGGGACTCTTACCATGACTAGTGGCAAAGAAATTCCACTGCAGGTATTTGAAAATCAACCATCTTTGTGACAGCAAAGATTCACAATGTTTTTGTAATTCTTATACTGGGAAGCAGCACCTTCACTGAAGTACTGTATATCTGTCAAAGTGGGCATCACCGTTTTGATATGTTTGATAACAACCTCTAAAAAAGCATGAACAGTATTGGTTTCATGATTCATACAATCTGATATCACACACACATTCAAAACATTCAGCTTGTCATCTACAATGTAGTAGAGCACAAATGGGTGCAGTGTGGCTTGACTGTTATCCCAGTGGTGGCCTTAAACTGCATCTTGAACAACAAAACTGTAATTTTCAGCAGTCTAACAACAAAAGCCCAGTACTTTCAGAAATGGTTTCTTTCAGGTTGCTTAGATGCTGTGCTTGGGCTTTTGTGATGAACTGGTGAGAAAGCAGTGCTTCAGACACTGAACAGAACTTATCAATAAAATTCTCAACTGTACAAGACAATGTTTCCAGAGTTGTTTTACCTGACTCATTCCTAACCCACTGTTTATATGATATGTTATCATCAAGCTCTTGCTCATTAGCAGTAAACTTAGACATCAAATGTTCTCTAATTTTCTGAACACCAGGACATTTTTCACAGATTCGCAACATACAGTGCCGCAAAATATCTTTGTAATCAGTACTGTTGACAGCTGTGGTGGGTAACCCATTGAGTAACAACTTGGCATTCTGGTGTTTCTCACACACACAAACAGAGTGAGAGCTCTTACTCCCCACATGTACATACCATTTGGGCCGAAGGTCAAAGAACTTTGATATACCAATCTTAAAATTGGGGAACTCGCCTTGAAAATTGCGTACAGTTCTGCGATGTTAACCAAAATCAGTCTTTTCTGTTTGCAAACTTTTTCACCATTGATTCTGACAGAAACAAATTCTTTCTTTCCTGGGCACATTCTGGAAAACTCACCATCCTGTTAAAACAATTCAACAGCAGTAATAATATCTTGTGACAGTGTCTTACTCCCTAGATAGGTGTCAGGTCGTGCAAGGATTCCAGATTTCTTTTTTTAGATCTCTAGCTTGGTTTATTGCATATTTTGAAACACCAAATTCATTGTACATTTTTTCAATAGTCCAGCTTTCTGGAACAAGTGTCAATATTTGAATTTTGTCCTGTTTTGATTTACAATTTTTCAATTTCTCCATCAAATAAATCAGTCTGTCTAAGTCAGAACATTTTGTACAGGCTTCTTTGGTGGTATCCTGTGACTGTATCAATTCTTTGGTAATGTTGAGAACAGTGGCTGCCTTTTTTGCTACAACTTCTTGAATCTCTGATACTTTCCGCTTACCATAATTTACCTTGTCTCTCATTCTTATGTTAGTCTTAATTGGGGAACATTCTAGTAGTAAAACACTTGAGTTGAGGGATTCGAAGGTCTCTTCGAATGACTGCTCACTGGCATCTTCGAGTGTTGTTTCTTCATACGTGGGGTAATCTGAAGCTGCTTTCATCTGGGTATCACATGGACAGACATTCTGCCCAGGTTTAAGGTTGTACATTTCAGCTCTTGGGCTTTTCACAACCCACAATGGTCTTGAAAAGATGGGGACAGTAAATAGATAGAATTTCTACTACTCAAAAACACACAAGGGTTATCCCCTTGTCTCATTTTTTTTTACGTTGTACAGCCTTCAGGCTAGGGGTATTTCCCGCACTAGAAAAATGTAAATACTCTTCACAAAAACTGTAATGAGTTTCATATTTAGTGTATAAATAAATCATATCATATCATATCAAGGCCCCTATAATGTGAAATTAAACTTATTTCTAAAATGTAACTTTACATAAAGAACTAATGAATTTCTACTTACCAGTCACCTGCTTTTTATGCTTCTGGAATGGGTCAGCACAACTTGTCTGCAAACTTTGATATCTACTCAAAATTACTTTCTCATGATGATAACAAAGTCAGTCACCTTCTTTGCATTTATATCCAGTTCTTACTTCTAACAATTTAACACTTGTCATAAGTCTTCTAAAGATAAGACACCTTTTTTCCATGAAAAATTAGTGCTGTGGCAATCCTGCTTCAGATAATTTCCAATACAGCATTTGCTAGACTTAGCTTTTGCATCAGACATCCTGCAAAACTCATTTTGATAAGCAAATTGGAATTTCACTGCTAATATTAAAGTATCATTACAAGCATCCCTAACTATCAGCCCAATACATTAGAAGCCAAAAATATCAGAGATTTCAAATAGAAACCATGTTTTACAGAATTCATGATATAAAGGGACCCTGCTGTAATGCTGATAGTGTCCTGAATTCAGCATTGTGAAAATAAAAGAAGAAATAATGGAACAAATAAGATATTTAGTTTAGCTAGTGTATAGACCTTCCCCTTCAAGCACAAAAAATTTGAAGGGGGTCCTCATGTTTCCTACGGAGTTAAAAAGGTCAAAAGGTCAAGGTCATTTTCTAAAAATCATGAAAATTTACTATATTTGAAACACTATTTCGCAGCTGCTATGTATGTTCAACTGCAAGAAAAGGTTTTAAATACAATGAAAGACATATCATCATATCCTATCAGTTATAATTTTTAGTATTGATTCTAAGTATGAATATTTTGAATCGGAAGTTGGTACAGATGTGATGATTTGTTCAATATTTCAGTTTTTGCTAGCTTATAACTCTTTGATGGTTAGAGATAGACTGGTTTTGGTTACTTTTTAGGAATCTATGGCCCTGATTCTGTATGACATGAACTTTTCAGACTTATATCTTTCAAACTGCATGTTTTATGAGGCCTCAAAGTCGGCGATTTTGAAAAATTGACTTAAGTCTCTAAAAAGCGCCCCAAATTACATGGGTTATATCTCCGGAACTGTTTGAGGTACAGAGCTATAATTTTGCATGTGAAGTTCTTTTATGACATGTATCAACATATCAAAAAAATGAAGAAAATCCAAGATGGTCACCTGGCAAGTGTTTTTGAAATTTGCCTGACCCTTGCATTGTGTTTTGGCTATGAGTTAGGGTAAGCAGTTGGAATCTTACCAGGTTGCAGCCATAGCATCATCGTTTAATTATGGTAAACAAGTCTAACAAGGAAATATCTTCCCTAACTAGAGTGAGACAGTTTAGAGTTCAGAGGTGGATAAATATCTTCTCTAACTAGAGTGAGACTGTTTAGAGTTCAAAGGTGGATACTGAAAGGATATAAGTCTAGTGCCCCCAAACTACTGCTTCACAAAAAGGGGACAGAGAGGTTAAATAAGACCTCAAAGAGGACTTTTACTGCTGCCCAGAGGCAGATGGAGGCTGACCTTATCATGGTCTAGGAAATCAAAGAGAATAACCTATATCTACTAAAGAAACCTCTGTTAGGACCATCCAGCAATGGCTCTGTGATCATCTCCATATTGACTACCATTCCCTCCTCAAGAAACCACTTATAACTTCCTCCCAGAGGAAATATTGGGTTGCCCTGGCTAAGAAATACTTAGCCTGGGTCACAGGCTTAGGCCTGAGGCCACATTTACTGTTACTGGAAACTGTGGGGGTAAGGTCAGGGGGAAGTTTAGATTCACTCAGACCACTGTAAACACCCTGATAGTGTTATGGTCTGGGGTGTTTTCAGGTATCATAGTATCAGCAAACTTGTGTCTGAGAGAAGAACATTATTGGGAAGAAGGAGAAGTACCTGGAGCTGCTCTGCTACTACCTGGAGGATTGTTTTGACACTTGCCAGTGTGAGGTATTTATGCAGGATGGTGGACCTGTGCTAAGCTCATTAAGGAGTGGTTTGATGTCTGTGGGTTGGACTGCATAGATAATTGGCAACGGAATAGCCCAGATTTGAACCCTATTGAGAACCTCTGGTTCATCATAGAGGCATCTATTATGAGACCACTGTGCCTAAGCTCATTCAGCACCTCCAGGAGTTGTGGAGCAGTTTTGTGCCCTCCTTTCTCTAGAACCTCAAGGAGTTAGTCTCTAATCATATCCAGGAGTGTAAGTACCTTATAACCATCTTACCTTATATTTTTCTGATTGTGATGGTCTGAGTGTGGGGGAGTGGTTATGCTAAGTATAATGGCGCTGACTGTATAAGTAGGAATATATTTCAATAAAATATGCCTCCATACTCCCATTTGTATATTTAGAATATTTCATTTGAACACCTGGCCAACACACAGGATTACTGAATAATTTAATAGAAATTGTATAAATTTGAATTTAAATTAAGTATTTAATTTTTTCTTAATTTTCTCCATATTTTCCTCCATTTTGTTTTAGTGCTGGAGACATCTTCATATATAGCCAGAAAGATGGGAAACCTTCCATAAAAGTAATACCTTGGTCAGCAGAAGAGTGTGTTAACCCCACAGCTCTTGCTTTTAGTCCAACTGCAGAGTGGTTGTTACTTGCAAGTATGTTTCTCATTGTCATTATATCTAAAATTAAGATATTACTTCAATGCACTTGTGGTTGCCAGATGAACATGCTAAAAAAATAAATCTGGTGTTATGTTTAACATTTCCAATGAGTGTATGTTTGTATGTGATGTTCTGTTAGTGCCTTCATACATTAAAGAATACTTCTAAATGTCTGGAAATCTGCCCACATAATATCCATCTTCAAGTCCAGTAATGTATGTTGCATCATAACTTCCTACTCTGTATCCCTTCCAAAATTATGGAATGTGTAGTACTAAACCAAATCAATCCACATTTCCCTTCCCAACATAGATCAACCCATTGTACTGAATGAGCACTGAACTAATATCACACATTTATGCAAGAAGGCTTCAACCAATTCACACCCATTCAGGACAAAAATGGCAACAATAGAAATAAGCAAAGCCTTCAACACACTAGACATCTTCAACAAAATGCTAAATACCACACCTGATTCCAACTTCAAAAAATGGTGTGCTGTTAGATGGGATCAAATATACCCACTGTCTGACATTGAGAAAGCTTTTCATGATACACTTAAAATAAGTTATCGATAAGAATAACTTTATCATAGTGCTTTAATTTTCTTTTATTCTGATGTATCCAGTCTCTTTATTCTAATTTTTCTTATTAAAAAATTCCAGCCATTAGAGTGTGAGGATCAGAGAAGCTCTTCCAAATTTTCTGTGGATAAATTCCTTTGCACTTACATTAGTGAGAAAAAAGCCCTAAAGCAATACAACAGTGTTTCAAGGAACTTCATAAAGCTTGTTTCCTCCTTGAAATGTGGTGTACTAACTCACACTATGTGAAATCTAATATTGCCTCTAAACTTAAATATGAAGGCTCAAACATCAAGGTTTTTGTTTAGATTTATAATAAAGATAAAAACAGCATTAATTTAAAAGTTCCTAAACTAAATTGCTTGACTAAAACCAAGAGAGAGATTTTATCAAGCGTATGTTATCCTCATTTTTTTATCCAAATGTATTCCTCACTCTTAATATCATAATGAGAAAGTTGTTCTTCAGGGAACTTTGCCTTGTACAACTTGGATGGAAGGGATGATATAGTTTCTCTTGTTTTAAATGCCAAAAGTATTGTTTGGAATTTAATAATAATTTAGATCATTTTGGCACTAGCAGACAAAAAATTAATTCTAATAACACATAGACCCTATTTTTTTCTAGATGTTTCTAAACTAGCCAATGGAATTTGCATATATATATGTTTGCCAGGATGCTGAGTTATTTAGTAAAACTAAAATTACTTCTTTAAAGGAAAAAAAAATTACTTTCATTTGGTAACTACAATGTATCTGCAATATGATATGAACAAACTTTAACAAAGTTAAGGTTAGGGTCAAACTCTGGCTCAGTGCCAAGCACAGAACCAGAGTCCACCCCCTGTGCAAACTTCTCCTTACATACCTCAGGGTCCTTGAGGCCTTACAAGGAGAGGAGGGATCTCCTCCCCTGATTGGTGCCCCTGTGACAGCCAAGACCTCCATTTCAGTGAAGGATCTTGCTGAGGCCGCTCCATCTGGCCTAGGGGCTCCTTTCGACAGAGGAGAGAAGCGGGTTCATAACCCACCCTCTTGTCCTAAAAAAGAAACAGGAAGAGGACAAAAAAAGACAGAGTGATTCTCTTCCTCTGCAGGAACCACGGGGGTGGACTGGTCCACTGCTATTTCGGTAATCATCCAAACCAATATTGGCACATCCGGCCCTGGTACTTCCTCTGAGTAGGGAGTCCTAGACAAGACCAAAATTGTAAGTGTGCATAGCGAAGCCTCAATTATGTCGGTCCTCCTCATTCAGAGATTATCTGCCATTTTTGAGCATGCTGACTTCAAACACTTTCTGGTTATTTGCTCTACAGATTGCAGAATGTTGGCCAAGAGCAACATGCTCCATCAGAGGGGAGTACTAGCTAGCCTGAGCAGTAGAGAGCTGAAGGTGACTTTTTTCTCGACTGGAGCCTTCTGGTTAATGTGTTGGTTCCCTAGGAGGGAGCCATAATTAGTGCCATTCTCCCACTTGGTGGTACGCCATGGAGTGTGATGCTGCACTCTACTATGAACTTTGTGAAAGGAGTGGTTTACGCTTGGGAACTCATGGACTAATTCATAGATTTCATCACTTTTATGCTGGCCAACCAAGGATTGGTCAAGGTCAATATGTGATGAGAAAACAGAGGGGCCCCAAGACCCTCTCTTACACTCTTCATCATGGTCAACTATGACAGGCTCCCTGTGGTGGTCAGCCGGTGTGAGACAGCCCTCAATCAGCAGCGTTATGCCTACATGAGCTATAATTGCCACCCTGTGAATTTCATTGAGCTAGGGCAAGGTTCTGGTATCTTTTGATGCATGCCCTATGCTCTTCTTGGTCGGGTATACGTGTCTTCATTTAATGGAAAGACCCCTCTAGCAGAGGTGTAAGTTCTCACTGAACCCCCTCCCATTCTCGAGGAGAATGGGGGAAATCCTTCACAACCACTTCTCTGTCTTCTCTAACCTGGCTGCTGCTCCACAAGGATTCAATGTGCGTCATGATGTCACGGAAGGCTGCCAACTGGACTTTACCTCTCTCGCTTTGTGCGTGGATACCGCCCCTGGTTGGACGATGTCTGGTATGCCATGCTTTGACACCTGGGTGAGCGAGGCATGGTCTTTCTGTTAGATTTGTTCAACAGGATCTGGGTATAGGGTATCCTCCCAGGCTTCTGGCGAATCACTACTGTACTTGCTTTTCACAAACAAGAGAGATCACTCTACCCTGGTCAGTTTCCACCCATTCTTCCTATCCTCATGCATTTGCAAGTTGATAGAGAAATTGGTAAATGTTAGATTAGACTTTTTTCTGGACAGTGGGGCCCATCTGTCTTCTGCACAGTGTGGCTTCTGCAAGCTCCACTCCACATTGGATGCTCTGCTCCGACTAGAAAATGCCATCTGCGAGGCCTTCGTTCGTAGACAACACTATGCCACAGTGTTTTTCGTTCTGGAGAAGGCCTATGATACCACATGGCGATGTATGTTGCCATTCTGATTTGGATCAGCGGAACATTTGATGATAGGTGAGTTGTTCAAGATGTTTCTCGACTGGGGCGTAAATCCAGTCCAAATGACAACTCAGAGAAGGAGTATTTGGGGGAGAAATAGGAAAGGAGATATTAGAAGGGTAATAGGGAGAAAGGCTTGAACAGGTTCAGTGTTCAAGGTTATACAGAATTGAAGAAATCAGGAGAGAGGGCAGACTTAAAGAAAGGAAAGAAAGAGGTAGAACTGCAATAATGTGAGTAATTGGGTTAGTAACGGACAACAGATTACAAAAATAGATTTATTTAAATACTAAGGACTACAGAGATTTACATATTTATACAGTTTTTTAAGAACATCATAAAGATGTTTTCTCCTCAGACAAAATTCAAATATAAGACTGGGATATCTAATTAAATAATCAAGGTGATACAGGTATAGTTATTTATTCAGAGCAAACCGCTGGAGTATTGGAGAACCAGACTAAGAGGACCAGGCATAAAAAGATCTTAGATAAGAAGATCCAGCATAAGAAGCTCTGGCATATGAATCTCCAGTATAAAAAGCTCTGACATAAGAAACTCCAGGATAAGAAGCTCCAGCATAAAAAGCTCTGGTACAAGAAGCTCCTGAATAAAGACCTAAAAACAAAAGATAACGGTCTTCATTAGGTGTATTCTTTACACATATTTACAATTATATTACAATAATCTTAATGCAAAACTATACAATTATTTTACTTACCACTTAACTAGGGTTCCTTTATATATTTATAATATTATTTTTATTACTAATAACATATGCTAAAGAATTTACAAAAATCAGACTTTTGCTAATATTAAAATTTAGCTGAAATATATCTGAAAAATATAAATTTTACTTAGATTAATTTGTCTAAACAAAAACAACAATAAATATATATTAAAGAAATTAAATATAAGTGGAAGAAGCATATTACAGCGATATGGTATTATGTAGACTCTTCACATAATGGGGGTAGGGGCTGGCTCCCAAACTTTATTTATGATTTTTTACGAGAATTTTGATTCTACTTACAGGTAAGGGGAGCACTCTCTGGCCAAATGGAGCAGGAAAAGGGAGTCTTGTGTCACATGCATTGCCCTGAGAATCAATGGTATCACCTTATTGCTGCCGGAAGATTTCCTTGCTATGCTCTACGTGGATGACCTTTCAATCTCTTTTGGCTAGGTTCATATGCCAACTCTGGAGTGTTGACTCTGACAGGCATTGAACCTACTCTTTGGTTTTCCTTCACCAAGACTGTTCAAGTTGGTGCACTTCTGCCACCATCCACGCCTTCCCCCTCCCGGACTTGTTTCTAAATGGGGTTCGCCTGTATGGGGTGGATTTGCACTGTTTCCTTGTATTTGACCGACGCCTCACTTGGTAGTCTTATATTTGCAGCCTTAGGGTCTCATGTACCCACGCACATTGGGTGTTGATAGGGCTACTGCCGTGCTTTTCTATTGATCCTTTGTTCTTTTGAAGCTCTACTCTGGATGAGAGTTTTATGCATCTGCAGCTAAGTGTGCATTGCAGTAGGTGAACTCAATCCACCACACCAGCCTTCGTGTGGCGATTGGTGCCTTTCGCACATCACATATTGAGAGCCTACTTGTCGATGCTGGGGAGATGCCACTTGCTCTGCGCTGTGCACAATGCATTATTTGTCTGTACTTGTGAGCCTGGCACCTCCCTCAGTTGCCAACAGTTTTCACTACATCCGCAGCTCATCTTGATGGTGCCTATGCTGCTGAGAGGCACCAGTCATACCCTAAGCCCTCTGGGTTTATTGCTAGGAAACTCTTTTGAGAATTCTGTGTAGCCATTGGGCCAGTAGCTCCCCTGGTTTTACACAGGACACCACCTTGGAAGGTATTACCTATGACTATTTGTCACTGTACCTCTGCTTGCAAAGCTACAGCACCAGGAGTATTACACGTGGCCATTTTAGAGCACATACTCTGTGTCATGCTGAAACCGTGCCAGTGTATATGTATGGCTCCAATTCCCAAGAGGGGATAGGTTTCCATGCCGTATCCCATATGTTTTAAGTCACCCAGGCTATCAAACACTGCACCTGTTCTCATGGCTGACTTGGTTGCAATACACCACTCAGTACAGGAGATAATGCTTCCTGCCCTGTTCAAATACCAGATTGTGATCTATAGCTATTCACAAAACACCCTGAGTGCTCTTGAGTCATTGGAATATCTACATCCCTCCTTTATGGTATCCGTGATGTCACGGTTTCGGTGAGCTGGGCGTATGTTGAGATTATTTTTTGCTGGGCTTTTGGACTTGTGGGAATTGCCAGAAATGATTGTGCCCAAGTGAGGGTGCCAAAGAGATTGTGAGGACTGGGTAACTGCTCTTCCTCACACTGATTACATGACAGGAATACCTTCAGTCATTCCGGCTGCTTGGCAAAGAAGATGGTAGATGTCTGAGGGGAACTTAAAGTTGCGTGCCAGTGCATCTTTGACTGTTCCCATGGACCTACCCCCTCCAATGCTGTGATGGCTTCAGGTTGCTGTTGCTTTCTGTTGTTTCCAAATTGGACACACTAGCCAGATGCACCCCCATTTGATGGATCCTCACTGGTACCTTATTGTGTCTACTGCATTGTTTCTCAGACTGTTTTGCACATTCTTTTTGGATGTCACAGACTGGTTGATCTTTGCTCGCTTATCCTGTCCCAGTTCTGGGACATGCAGGGTCACTATCGCTTGTACTCAGGATGGGTTTGTGCAATACAAACTTGTGGACATTATGACTTTTTGGAGGAGGCTGCACTTTATTTGACTATTTTTTGTAGGTCTCATATTCCTGCACTGGGAGGCGGACCTTTAATATATATATATATATATATATATAAAAGATTATAACAGATGTGTCATCTACCGCACCTGGTAAAAGATAACTTAAAACTATTTAATGAGTCAATAATGAAGTTATTTTATCATATTAGTGTGAAATAACTATTGTACATTTTTGAAGACTAAATATTAGAGTGCTTTGCTTCATTTTCTGGTAAACTTGTTGAAATAAAAGAAGGCAACGCCGATTCAGTTTTGTCCACTGTGGCAACTGTTAGTTTCATTCCTCAGTTCCAATTCAGACTTGCAGGGTGAGAGAGTGAGAGCTATTCTCCTTTGCTGTTATTGATCCAGTAATTCAACTAGTATGTATTTTGCTTGCCCGTGGATAATAGTAACAATTTTTTCTTGCAGTGTAATAGATAAAAAGAAAGTGAACAGCTATGGGTAAAATCAGTGACTTGAGTCCTTGGAAAATTGGACAGATCAAAGTTATATTAAGTGATAGTGCACTAAAACAGAAAGAAATTGGGACTTTCCTCTCAAACTGTAAGCAATATAAAGAAAAAAAAATGAAAATGGTCTTAATTTGGATTCAGCAAGAGCTGGTAAATTTGCCGCAGATAGGAAAATAAAACAAGTGACTTAAGGACAAAAGCAAATCCTGTATGAAGATTGCAAGTGAACTGTTAGCAGATGGCATTAGTTTTTGAAATGTCTATTACTCAGCCCCAGTGGCACATTATTTGATTTTAATATTTCAATTTTGTCTAATGAGTTTTTGACTAGATACTACATGCTAGTAGGTAGTTATTTAATTTGTTAAATGGTCCACTACCTTGTTAGTTGATTTTGTTATTTTTCAAAAATGTCTGTCCTCTCTGCCCTACCTTGTATAACCTTTTCACAGAAAAAATACAAATTTTCAAGAAATCAATAATAATTTCATCACTACTCTGTGTGTGTGTGTGTGTTTTTTTTTCACCCTCGCCCCTCCCCAATAAGCCATTACATTAGTTTTTAATGGCCCCTTACCTGTTGTGATACCATGACAAGTGTGGTCACCAATTATTCTCTCTTGTCCTTGGGATAGATTTGTGCACATATACTAAATTTTTTTTTGTTCCTGGATGTGTGCATGCATTTTATTTAGCTTTTGGTTTCAGGTGCCTGAGGAAAGTGTGCTTTGCTCCTATGCCACATATTTTTGCTGTTTTGTTGCTTGACCTTTTTTTGTTTTTGTTGGGTGCCTGATGCTACTACTCTCCCAGAATAAACTCTAGCAACTTTCTTCGGCTTTTACTTTTGAGGTGAAAAATAAAAAGCCTAAGAGGATTTTGCACTTAAATTAAGATTAAATTTAGTGAATATTTCACAACTTATGTCCAGTGGTTATTTGATCTCTTTCTAACTTTTCTTATAAGACATGAACATTGAACATGTTTTTACTTTGAACTTTAACATATCTCATTGATGATTTGTTAATGCTACATCACTACTCCCATTATTTGTGGCTCTTGACAATGATTAAAATCCAAATATTATTCCCCAAACACAGGCCCCTTCAAATATGGTGGAAGGATGAGAGAAGACTTGCTCACAACAGTGAATTTTCATTAGCCTTTATCTTCTATTCTACTCTCTGTCAATCAATTTTCATTGCAACTCTTAAATTATTTTCTTTCCTTTTCTACAGTTGAAGATGGACGTATTTGTGTCATTCCTGTGGGAAAACACATTCAAGTGTTGAGTGATACTCAGGATCACCGGTTTCCTTTAAATGATGTGGTCATACATCCAGCGAATGGAAGTCGGGCGCGACCAACGGCAATTGTATGGTTAGTCATTAGGTTATAATTCTTATGATATGTGGTACCTTCCACTACATCCATTACAGGGCTTGTTTGGTCCAACTTTATCTACTTGCAATGCCTCACAGGGAGATGTACCTAGGAATCCCACCACCTTAAAACCAGACTACCATTAATTATCCACAAAATCTGCAGACACATAAAATAGCAAGCTCCCATCTCTTTTGCACCAAATAACCTCAATACATTTCCACTTGATATCAATCCAGTGCATTCATCACCCAAACTAAATGCATACAAACAGGGTACTAGCCTGACTGATATGGGCATCTGCTCTCACTGCCTTGAGACACCAGACTCAGTTACCATATTCACAAGATGCCATGCACAAATCCAACTGAGACAAAACTTTCAAATACACTGAGTAATGGCTCTGCATGAATACATTTCATCTGGCAAAGTATGTTGAGGCTGACTGGCTAAGGGATGGATCTTATTAGCCAGAAGCAACTTAAATAAGGAGAGATCTACAAGGGTGGAAACACAGTGTTTCAAAAAATTGAGATTTTGAATTTTGTCTCAGCTGTATGTTGCCCCCTTTCGTATCATATAATGCAAGGTTCACACAAAATGTTAAGATGATAGCTTAATATTTAGAGGTCGCTCAAAAAGTTTGGTTTATTTTAATTCTCTCTAAAAATGAAATTCAATAACAATTTATTTTTAATTCTTTCCTCAACAAATCAAATAAAATGAAACAAGTGAAATAAAACTCTTTTAAACAAAAGCAATAAATCATAATCATTTGAAAGCTGAATTTTGGGGCACCGGTATCTCTCTCCAGTGCTGTTACACCACTCTCAAAAGAAACTGTAGCTGAGCTTCATCTTTGGTAATAACAGTGTCAAATTGTTGACTAAAAGAAATGTCCCGCTCAACACAGTCATTCACAACCTTCAGCTCATGTGCTGCCTTTTCGAAGCAACGATGCCAATCATTGTTCTCCCAAGAAGAAGGATCCTTCGTCATGAATTCAGGTTCTTCTGAAAAAATCACAGGAAATATCCTTTTTGTTTTCATCATAAAAAATTCAGAGGGAAGTCTGTGGCAAAATTTTGTTTACATCAATCCTCTTCAATCCTTTTGGTTTCTCAGGATGAGTCATATTATTCACCATTTTCCGCTTTTCATCAGCTGAGATGCGGTCTTCAAACAGGGAAAGTCCCACAACATCCTCTGAAATATACCAAAGATGGCATTTAAAAGCTGTGAAGGCAACATTGGCAAGATTTTCATTTGGAATTCCTTCTTGCACGAGATTCATCATATCCATATCATTCTTGGCAGCATAGGGTCTGATTGGTGACTCATTCCAGAATGACACATGGCATAGGGCGAGAGAGGGAAAAATCTCTGACTGCTTTTAGCTCACCCTCCGTCACACAAAACTGTTCACAGAAGAGGAATATTTTGATAATATATATACCTTTCCCCATCCACCTTGCATGATGGAAAGCACCTGTGGCATGAAAGAAAACTCCATCTGGTGCAGCACCTCCAAGTAAGATATAAGCAAGAGTAGTAATTTCCCAATAATTATCTCTTGTTGCCGTTAACTTCAGGCTAACTTCAAGATGTCTCATCGCTTCCTTACAAGGTACAGACCAATCACCCACAAAGCTTGCCAAGATATCATCATCATCCTCTGCTGTATTGAAGTATCTTTTGTCAAGGTATTCCCAATTGTCTTGAAAATGTACAAATAATGGGATGCTTGGTCAGGAAGAAGGACTGTAGGTAGTATGGAACACATCAGCAAGGTTTATTTCATATACGTGATGTCAACAGGCCAACCAAACAAGCTCCCTTTGCAGTTCTTGAATTTCAATATAAGCGGCTTGTTGCAAATCTGTGTTTGAGGCTGTTGTATCAATTACAAGAGCCTTGATTTGTTTCAACAGGACCCACTCATTAATAACAGACAGACATGAATTGGCTTGATCAGTACCTGAACTGGATCCAATTTTGGGAACACCCAAGAGGAACTCAACACCATCTCTTCCTGAGGCAACAATTGCAATTCTGTCAGCCTTCTCCCGACCAGAGCTTGATACAATTTTGTCAGGCAATAGCTTACCATCCCAATGCAGTACAAGAGGTGCATCACGTGGAAGACTTGTCGTGATGTCAGCCTTGATTCTGGTAGCTGCTTCTTCACAGTTCTTCTTCCAGTACCAGTAAATTGAACTTGGAGACAAAGTAATTTGTTCGATGTCAATGCCAATAGACTGCTTGAACCCCCAGCTGGTGCATTGCCTTTCTGTGAGATACACCAGTATGACCCAGAGCCACTCAGGTTTCAAGAAAATGTTCTTGGCAATCGGTAGATCTGCAAGTGGAGCATTCAACTTCTTTCTTTTGGGATGGTTGTAATTTTGAAAGGCCTCATCTGCAGAGGACTCTGAAGATGAACTTGAAACAGCTACTGTCGATGAGCTGATAATTTCGACGGCTGTTCTTTTTTCCACCTCAGATTTCTTGTGTTCATCTTCTATTTCAGCTCTCTTATTTTTGTACTCTAGAGACTTTGAATGAGTCATGTCAATTCCAGCCATGCTCGACTGGGAATGATCCTCTCATTGGCTCAACAAAAAGGCTTTATCTTCATTTTGTATCATAATCAGTGCATCTTTGTGAGCAATGTCAAAGAGTTCATTTAAGTCATCACAAAACATTTGTTCCTTCATGTGCTGATTCTCTGAATCCTGCAGACGATTCTTCTTAAGAGCTTTGTGCTTTGTAACGAGATCTGTAAGTTTCTTTTGGGCGTAAAACAGCATTGTTTTTAGGATTGTGGCCTTCATCCCTAAGAAAAAACTGCTTCTACAATCTTCTTTGCACTCTCGGATTTAGTGCACTTTAAGTCGAGGTGATGGTAAAAGAAGTAATAAAGATTGGACAGGAGTCGGTAGCAGTAATCTCTTCCTCAGAATGTCCAAGGAGCCAAACTGATGCTGCACTACATCTAGCCATATCAAAGTTCACCTGCAACAAAAACAGAAGAGAAAATTAGGTGATGAGTCATTGATGAGGTATTTTTCTGCATGAGCTTAAAAAGTAAACAACAATTTGAGCGACCTTTAAATCTGCTCTGATCATTACAAAATTTTGCATAAATTTGACTTATATGATTAGGAAATGGGGCGACATGCAGCTGAATGTATAGACAAACTTTGAAAATTTACTGCTTTTTACAAATGTTCCTAAATGTTTACATACCATTAATTAATTACTTGGCAGTTCTTTCAGGATTTAATGAATTGTGTGAATCAAATTGTAAATTCTTAAAAAATGTCACACATTTAAGATATGACTGAAAAATGTGAAGCATTCAAGTATCTTTATAGAAGCTGGAAGACGGCAGGTGATATTTTCAAAATTTTGAACCCCACTCTGACCATTTGTATTTTTTAAAGCTATCAGGTAGTTGTCTTTCAAAAGTGAAGGCCACCCTGCTCTGATCACTGAGCACCCTGATACTCATCATAACACAATGAGCAAGATCGGACAAAATGCAAGTAATGCCAGACAACTTGCTTTCGAGGGTCACAGTTGCCAGATAGCCCCTTAAAAAAAAAAAAATTGAGGGTCACATGAACCATGTGACCATTCAATAATTGCTGAAGGATGATCAAAACCTTTGTCCATTCAAGATAGCTAAAGGACAGCTGCTTTCCACCCCCACCAAAAAGAAGAGCGTTGAAAGAGCAAAGCCACTCTTCTAATGTCTCCTTGATGACTCAACCCCTGGTTCTATAGATAGATGAGAAGTTTTTTACTGTCCAGACCACCCACAACACACAGAATGATCATGTTTTGTCGCAAAATAAAAATGATCCCAGTTGAACAGTGGATATCTTTCAGGAGACAAAACCCAGCATTAGTGATGGTGTGGGCAGCATAACATTAATGAGCCAAAAAACATCTCTCATCTTTATTGAAGGAGGGATAAAGATAAATCAACATGTTTATTTGGACATTTTGAATGAGAAAATCATCCCCTGGGTGGATGCCACCATAGAAAATGCCAGTTTAATCTTTTAACAAGATAGAACAACCTCACACACAGCAAAAACAAGGTCAAGACTTGTGCCAGGCAAATTTTAAGGAGTTTTGGCCTCCCAGTTTGCCATATTTGAACCCTATGGTCTTTGGATTGTGTCTGCTTGAGCAGAAAGCCTCTGCCAAATCTCATCAAAGTGTTGAAGTTCTGAAATGCAAACTGTAAAATTGCTGGCAGGAAATATTATCTGAAACCCTACATGCTACTTGTGTTCAGGTCATACCTAGACTTTGTTGTGTCATCAATGCGCAAGCTGGTTACATTGCCTATTAGTTACATCATCGTATATCATATCTTTTTTTCATGTTATTTTAAGCATTATGTAATATTGCATTGTGTCCTAAAAATAATAAATGTCTACACTTTGTGTTTTAACCCTGTACTTTCATTGTAGATGTTGGATAGGTTCAGGAGAATTGCATGCCCTCCCAGTCTTGAGCACTCTAACTTTCTTCTATCGGTAACACACTTTTACCACACCACTTTCCTTACAAACCTCTTGCAAAACGTTCTGGTAGTAATGAAGATATTGGTCTTTGCCCCATAAGCTTAAGCAAGTAATAGTCTTGAACATTCTGGCTAGTAACTGGTATTCGTTTAATTCAATAAACATGCTGTAGCATGAAATTGAGAAGTTAGTTGCACATAGATCATATTTTTAAGAAAAGAGTCTGAGATAAATAGTCTCCCTTAAGGAAGGTGAGAGCCAGCGAGTTTTCCAAAACTGTCTTAAGTCTATTGCATTCAAAGGATTATTATCAATGAGAATGGGTTTAACATTCTCACTTCATCCATGTGGGGAGATGCATTTAGTCACATAGGTAGCAGACACTAGTATTCATTTTCCCATAAAATATATTCTCTTTAGATACCACCATTTTTTCTTCATATTATGTCCCTAAATTCTCATTAATCCCATCAGGTGGCAGACTGTTACAGGCGATGCCTCTGTGGCCATCATTGGTACTGAGCTGGGAGAGCTTTGTTTTGTTGAGTTGACCAGTGGCAAAGACATTGGAGGCACCTACATCACAGTGCCTGTCAAGCAGATGTTTCTTTGTCAAGACAATTCACAGGATACAGTTTATTTGTTGGTAGGGGACAGGCTGTTCAGTTGTTTTCCTTAAATAACTAAGATCACATTAACTTATTGCTTCCAACAACAGCACTTGAATATGTTGCTTTGGATTTTGTATGAAAGAAACATGTGACTTAACCAAGGTTAGGTTACTTTGAAAGTTCCAAGAATAGTCTTACTTAGTAGATGCATCCCATATGAAAATTTTCACACATGATTTTCTATCTGAAATTGGACGTTGGTGGAAGTACCCTTTCTGATTAGAGCAAAGTTGATTTGCATCAGGTGTAGTAAGTTGCTGGATGGAATCCTAATTTGGGTCAACATAATGGGGAGGCCACTACCTTAGTGAGAGCTAGCTTAAATAATTTAATCTTAATTTTAAATATTCAATACTTGATCTTTAGTGCCCATGATTCACTATAAAAAAATATCATTTCCTTAATCCTTTTTAATTTGTCTTTCATTTTTTTTCCTTGTTCTTTCCTTACTGAAAACTAGAACTTCTATGGATATGGAGTTGGTTCCTGATACAGGTCTCTAACATGTTTTAGGCACTTGTCTTCTTTTTACCAGATCACTGGCACAGAAGACCGACAGTGGCATCTGGTTCTGGAGCAAAAGAGCCTCCATTACATGTTTCCCCTCGAATCTATTTCCCCTGAATGGGATGAGGATGAGAACCTAGTGGGGCCCCTGTCCTTGGCCGCAACTGCCCCGTCGCCTCGGCTCCGCCTCCTCAACCTGAAGCAGCTCTCCGTTGAGAAGTTTCAGCTCCTGAAGCAGAGGTTGTCCGAAGCAAAGCACAGTTCCAGGAAGAAGCCACTCACTGAAAATAAAGGTGTGGATTGGTTATGGATCCACTTTGTCCTGGGATAACCCTGTCAAAGATGGACTATTAGGTAGCAAGCAAGGGATGGATGATGTATCTGGTGTAATGAATGCCCTTGCTACAAATGAAACATGGAGGACAGGCACACCCTCCTGGTCACAGTGAGTGCTAAGGCAAATAGGTTGGTGATAACCTACCCTACTTCATATTGGACCTGATCATCCCCATTCTTCTTTTTTACCTGCCCTAGTTTAGACCTCCTGACTTTTTCTTTTGCTATTTAGAGAGTTTCTGTTGGCTGGGTGCACTTGGAACCATGTATTTGAAGCTAGTCCAGTGGTGGGTTATACTCTGAAATCCCTGCCCGATGACTGGTGGAGGTACAAGATAGGGAGTAGTGGACTAGGCTGCCAGCTCTCTTCAACTCTTCCAGTCCACATTTTAAATGGCTACACTGGTCCCATCCTTTAGGAGATAAAGGGCAAAAACAATCTTAAGGTATAGTAAGTTAGGTTGTCAAGGTCCATCCTAGCTCACGACTGAGACCAATTGGGTAATAGTTCTCCAGATTAGGACCATAATTGCTTTCACAAATAAAACATTACCCTGTGCATTTTAAGGTGTACAAATGAATCCGACCTTAATTTCCGCCACTAATTTAGCATTTCAGAGATAGACCTCCATAGGTGGGTAGGTAACCAGTGTACCTTGTTACACTTACTACCTAGAGCAAGCTGCATGTCCCAGCCTGAACGCAAATTAGGGTTGACTTAATTCTGATGGAGCAGTGGAATTTGTTGGTGGAATTTCTTTTTTTTTACTCTATGACTATACCCTCAACCTTTTTTCTACCTGCTCTTGATATAAGGAGGAGCTGTTTTCTCATGGACTGAGTGCAAATTAGGCACCTCCCCATCACTGGGTTGAATTTCACTAAGATGGAGCCTGAAGAAGTTGGTGCATTTTCTCCTCACTTCCTCTCAGCACTGCTAGTCTTAAGAACCTGACCAGCTACATGCTCTCTAAGAAGAGAGACTTTAGAACCTCTATAAACAAGGCCCGCAGGTTGCAAGAGACCAAGACTTGATAGGTTCTGGGCATTGGTGCGCAATTAATAGGAACATCAGTTTTCCCACAATAACCACTTCTCTATGCCTAATGGGCTCACCACCTCCTTCTGACCATTCTCGGGTGCACAAGGCTGTACTGCTGGTCAGTGGCATACCTAAGAGGGGTGGGGGGGGAGCGATGTTGGCAGCCGCCCTCCCTGAAAATTTGCTCTATGGAAGAGGGGAGGGCGACCCACCCACCCCCAAAATGTTGCAATAAGTTTTTGACTTTTAGCAATTTGCAAAAGTAATTAGATATTTAGCAACTTTATTTTACCGATAATATAGGTTGAGTTTTAAAATACTTGTAGCACAAATTGAGGTCAAATGGGTTGAGGACACTGTGAGTGGCTGCTACTGTCACCTCGGGTGATTTAGAACATGCTACTGGAAGACAACTCCAGTGGTGAGTCACTGCTGGAAGCTACACACCACCTACAAGGCACTGGTGACTGGAACATTCTAGAACTCATCTCTAGAAGTTATATATTAAGTTTCTTGCCGATAATGCACCCGTTTTTGTCATATTAAGATAGTTATTGTACAGTGGTGTCGCCTCCTGTGATTTGGATTGTTTGGGGACCCCCCACCGCATGGTTAGTTGCGTGCTATCGGAAGACAACGTCATCTAAAAGTCACTGGAACATTCTAGAGCTTGTCTGTAGAAGCTATATAAGCAGCTACTTGCCAACAGCGCACCCATTCCTTGTTGAATCTTACAGTGATAGTTATGTTGTATGAACTTCGGTGTCTGTGCTTATAAATAGTGCTTAAAAGCATTAGCATCCCACTGGTGAGTACTCTCTTTTCAACTAATCGCTATTTCATAGAAAATATTTTTGTTCCTTATCATTGATAACATTCTGTCATTCCAATACATCTGTATCTCCTATATATAATATATCCATCTTAATGTAAATATTTTTTACACTTAGCGGTTTATGGTTAACAGTTTGTCTCATATCGTATCATTTTTGATACATCACAATTGAACAAAACAGAAACTGAACGTGCTCCACTTTCGTTAAGATGTCATAAACTTGTAGATGAGTTAACAATATCTGTTTTAAAACAATTATTTATTTCTCTATTGTTTTCTGTCCATTGTTTTTATTTTATAGATTTATACTCAATTTCATTTGGATTTGCCTTATGAAAAATGCTTTAGAACAAGTCATCTTTATAATAAATGTCCATGTCAATTTATATGATAAAAATCAACAATATACGCTCTTGATGATCAAAATAGCTATTTGTCTGTATAGATTTCTCAATACGTTTATTTGTTCATATGTTTTTATATTTGCTTATATTTTATACTTTAATACTTATATATGTTATCTTTTTTAGGCTGGTAGAAGCCTAGTAGTATAAGAAATAAATGTATTAATTATAAATTGAATTATAATTAAATACCTAATTATTTAAAATATTTTTCATTACTATTGAATGATTTTTAATATAACTTAAGCTCTTACTAAACATCATTTTTCTTCTTAACACAGGTTTGTGCAATGAAACATGGTAGTATTATGAATTTCTTTCAGCCTGTGCCTAAAAGTCCGAAGTTACCTGTGTCTGAGTGTTTGACTTCAAGTTCTTCGCCTTTGAATTCTCAGTCCTCTACTTCGAGCATGTCCACCAAAGAAGACCTCAGAATCGCTTCGATGAGCGTGTGTCCTGGACCGTTGGGCTCTCTGTCCACTTCGTCTGTTAACCAGAATGGGATGGCTACCCCGTCACCAGTTAACCTTGGGCAGCAACTAAGGATACATCTGGGAGGATCATCTTTAAATGTTCATCAGGTGAACTAGCTTCTTGAGAACCGTCCAATGACAGGAGAAGGTGAAAAATTTCCAGTGGACAAGGAAAGGCGACGCTTTCGCCGGGAATAGCTGCAGATGTTTAATTGGCTTGGTTATGCCAAAGAAATCAATGGGTCCCTCTGCATTCCTTGTACTATATTCCAAAAAGAAATTGCCAAAATCAGAGGAAAATACCAGCCACACGTCCAGCCAGTCATGCGTGTGCTAACAGACCTAAAAAATGCGAATGGAATACTCCAAAAGCATGGTAACTCACACATCTTGCTTGCATTGAGCGTGCCCAACTGCATCAACTTTCCTTGACTCAGAGGAAAGTCCAGATTGCTGCCAATTGGTCAGAGCTGCGATCAATCGTAGCAACAATACCCTTTCTGGGTCGCAATAATCTTGTTTTTCGTGGCCACCGCGACGCCGGAGACGTCTTGGCCTCGAAAAATGATGGCATTTTTCGGAACGCTTTGTGCTTCCGTGTTGGCGGAAGAGATGAGGCACTCCAGACTCTTCTTTCCGAGTCACCCCACTACACTTCATATGCATCTCCTTGAATCCAGAATGAACTTATCAACGTACTGAATGAGCTCATTCGCAATAAGTTGGTCACTAAAGTCAAGCGGGCAAGGCTTTTCTCAGTGCTGATGGATGAGACCACGGATATGGTTCGAACGGAGCAGGCGTCCATCATTCTTGGCACCGTGAACTCAGAAGGTGTGATAAGTGAAGATTTTGTCACTTTTGTATAGGCCAAAGACACTTCAGGCCAGGGGCTGGCCACTCTGATGTTGGACACCCTCAACTCTCTCAGGCTGGATGTGGTAAACTTTCGAGGCCAAGGTTATGACAGGGCAGCATCAATGTCCGGTCGGCGCCTGAATTGTACTATGAAAGAACCTTACTAGTCCCATTTCTGGATGCGATGATAACCAAACTAGCGAGCCTGTTCGACGGCAAATGCATGTGCCAGGTAGTGAAATTGCAAGTGCTCATACCCCGATTTGCTCGGGAGGAAACTTTGAAGAAACTACTCCGTGTTCTCAAGATCTCATACCCTGATTTGCTCGGGAGGACACTTTGAAGAAACTACTCCGTGTCCTCAAGATCTATGAGCAAGACCTCGCTGATGGAATCGATAATGCTAACTCCCAAATTCAAGAGTGGCTGACAGAAATAAGTGCATTGGAAGATCAAGAGGATTGGACTCTTGAAAAGTGCATCAAGGAAGCGACTTGAATGTTGCTGCCCGATGTGGCAACACTCCTTCGACTGTTCGGAACTGTACCGTCGTCGACCGCCAGTTTCGAGCGATCCTTCTCTCATCTTCGAAGACTCAAAACTTATCTGAGGTCGACAATGCCTTAAGAGCGTCTCGTTGCTTTGGCGCTAATGACACACAACATTGAGGTGGATCCAAACAAAGTTATTGATGTGTTCCGTGATAAGGGGAATTGAAGGCTCCTGCTTTGAACTTTGGTTCTGCAGTTGTCAAAATGATTCATGAAGGTACTGAGGCAGTCATTTGGGGAAGTGTTTGTTAACTGCCTAATGGTGGTTAATTCACTAATTTTATAATTTGATATTTGTTCTGACTTATTATTAATACAATAAAGACTATGTTCAAGTGTGTATTTTGTATCTCTCTTGTTCATGTAACAATACAAAAATAATTCTGTTCTGTGCCTTTCTTCTTTTTTAAACTTGAGAACTTTACCGCTGATAGCATGAATCTGGACCATAAAACCCTCGATGCTAGATGAAATAGAGTAATTGAAGTGAAGAATTTTGTGTCTCTAATCAAAATAAAAATTCTAGGTTTTGCCTCCCCCTCCCCGGCCTAAAATTCTAGGTATGCCACTGCTGGTGGTGGTAGGTGGGCTTTTCTGCCTTGTTGGCTACCAGGCCAATGAAAAGTCTCAAATCATGTCTCAGCTTAGCCTCTTCTCCTTCTTTTTGACACCTTGTCTTCTTACCCTGCTTCCTCACTTTCCATACAATCTCTCTCCTAACTCTCTCTGGTCAGCCTCTAATTTCACAGGGTAGATACCGACCAGCTTCTTCTCACCCAACCATCCCAGATTGAGGGGGGAGGGGACAATGCCCCTCAATCCTGAACTCCGATGGAGTGGTTTGTTTTTAACAACATACTTTATACCCTCTGACACCTTCCTCACATACCCTTTATTTCTCCTTCACTGCCTATCCATTTTTATGCCGTGGAGCCGCCATGCCAATGAGCTGCTAGGTCACTAGGAGGGAAGAGTGACCTCAAATGGCAGCAGCTGGTTATACTGGTCCCATGTTCACCCCTAGCAGAGTGGGCTACTGCGTGGGGTGATGAACGTTTACGTCCTGTAAAACAATAAGATCAGAAAAACATTTTTTCTGAAATTTATTTTCCCAACACAATTTTTTTATTGTGCTATGTGTCAAATTAAACCTCATAAAGGATTTTTTGATATAATAATTTTTAAAGGTTCCTCAATGTCATTAAAAATTGAAAATAATGTGATTTTCAACTAAATTTTGGCTTTCGTGGATTATATCTGAAAATTAAATTTGAATTTGGAATTAATACCTCCAAACAAATAATTATTGTATTTTAAACAACAAGTAATCAAAATTTGAAAGTAATCGATTAATATTTAGAGGTTCCTCAATTATATATTATAGCGGCGTATGTGACAATTATATTTCAGTCAACGGAGTATCTCATTGAGAGTGGATGTGTGTGTGGCTCTGTCTAGTTCTATTATTTCAATCACATTCTTTGATTTGTAGTTAAGAATTTATTTATAGTATACAATATATATTTCTAGACATTTTATTATATTTCAGAGCTAAATAATATGTAAGAAAAAAATTAAAATGCTATTTAATTATGGCATTTAAACCTAGAACACATCATGAAATTGAAAGCCTTTTGTTTAGCACACCCTACACCACTAGTGAACAAGTGTTGCCAACTTATAAATATGTTATAAAATATGTTTTGTTTGAGTGAGAAAAGGAAAAGACCCACCAATTAAACAAATTATTACATTAGTAATGGAGAAGTTAATTTCTGTTGAAAAACAGCATCATTCTCTTGTGTGTCAATAGAGGCAGTTAGAAAAAGAATTTTAAATTATTATTCAAAATATCCAGCTTTAATGACAAATATTAGCAAGAAAAAAAAAAGTGACATCATTTAAACAGAAACTGTTTGATATTTCGTGTTGTAAATGAGATAGCTTTGAAAACTGTTCTTGTAGCAACAAAAAGAAGGTGCGGCATTGGAGCAAATGTTTCTGGAAGACCAACGAACAACTGAGAAAATGGAATATGTAATATTGATCAAATTCATTCAAAGAAGAATATTCAGAGTGCAGTTAGGAATAATCGTGAGTATTGTCTCTTAAATCAACCATCTACTTCTACAGATAATATTGGTGATTCATCCTTCATCAAGCACAGAAACTGAATCTGCTGATGAAGGTAGCGACTATGAGCTTCCTTCATCCATGAAATGCAAAGAAGTAAACAAACAATTTGCATCCAAGACTCGCATCTAAATGAATAAAATTACCAAAATTTTCATTGGCATGTGACCACACTCGTGTGTCTGATCGAGCTGCAGCTTTAATAAAAAGTTCAATCCTTAAGGACTTATTATCAATTGAAGGCAAAGAAACTTCTGTAGTAGTTGACAGGTCAAAAGTTAGATGAGAGAGTCTATCAAAGAACATACTACACTACAGCAAGAAATTAGATCGGATAAGCCATTATATTCTATTTATTTTGATGGTAGAAAAGATAGTACATTTGTTGTTGAGATGATGGAGGGAACTCATCAATAATAAGATAATGGAAGAGCACATATCTATTATATAAGAACCTGGTTCAGAATACCTTGGACAACTGATAATGAAGACAGGTTCTGCAAAAGCTATATGCTATGCAATATTCTCATATCCAGAAGCAAATAACATCTTAACTAATGAACTTGTTGCTGTGGGATGCGATGAAACAGCAGTGAATACAGGAACAAAAGGTGTGATCAGAATGTTAGAAGAAAAACTTAATAGACCACTGCATTGGTTTATTTGCCAGCTCTATGCAAATGAGCTCCCATTACACCATCTCATCAACAATTTGGATAGGAAAACAACGGGTCCTCTTGGATTTGTGGTACTTATAGTGAAACAACTGGATAAATGGGAGACTCTTTAAGTGTTGTTGAATTCGAGCCAATTCTGACTAACATGCTGTCTGCTGACAGAGGAAATATGAGCACTGATCAAAAGTATCTGTTTGATATCCTTCTATCTATCTCTCACAAGGTAAATGTTATTCTAAAATGGCTCATAAGAGTCCTGGAAAAATGTTGCATGCACGATGGCTTACAATGACAAATGGGATACTTTGATTATATGTTTCGACTTCCGACCCTTCTGACATGCTAAAATCCATTGTCTTGTTCATCATGAAGGTGTATGCATCATTCTGGTTTGAAATAAAAGCTAACTATTCTTCGTAAGATGGAGCACTCAACCTCTTCAAGACTGTGCCATCAGTGCAAGGGATAAACAAACAGATTAAAGATATACAAGGGGCTGTCAATAAGTTTTGTGAATCGGTAGGGCAAAACGGAGGAAGGGGGATGGCTCTTTGTGAGGGTGTTAGGACAAGTTATGACAAGTCAGGACCTGCAGCCGCACGCTCCTGCCTTGTCTATTTAAGAAGCAGTAGCTGATCACAGATCGTCAGTCACAAATTTTTCAACAATGGAGAAGGTTGAGCACCGCGCAGTGATAAAACTTTTGACCAAGGAAGGTAAGAATGCTAAAGAGATCCATGGACGCATGGTTGCAATGTACACCAACACCGCCCCTTCCTATGCAACCATTGCTCGCTGGAATAGGGAGTTCCGCCATGGTCGCGAGTCCCTTGAAGATGACCCCCCATCCAGGACGCCCGTCAGACATGACCAATGAGGACAATGTGGCCCGTGTGGAGAGGATGATCCTCGAAAATCGACGGGTGAAGGTCGAAGAAATCGAGCGAGAACTTGGAATATCACATAGAAGTGTTATCAACATCATCCATGACAATTTGGCCATGACCAAGGTCTCTGTCCGTTGGGTCCCTAGAAACCTTACGCCCCATGATCGACTTCAACCTCGTCAAAGTCCACAAGGCCAGAGTTGCACAAGCTGCCCTACGCGAGTGCGGATTCAAGGAGCTCAACCATATCCCCTACAGTCCAGATCTGGCCCCTAGCGACTACTTTTTATTCTGCCAGCTCAAGGCTGCAGCTGTGTGGATCCTGGTTTGGGGACAATGAAGATGTCCAGCTCGCCGTCCAGGAGTGGATCGAACAGTAGTAGGGAGATTTTTGGTTGTCTGGAATTCGAAGCCTCAGGGACAAGTGGCGCAAGTGCATTGAAGTCAAGGGTAGTTATATTGAAAAATAATAAAAGACTTTTCCTCATATCTCATTTCCTTATATCTGAATTGCAAAACTTATTGACCGCCCCCCGTAGTTGCCCCAGTAATTAAAAGGAATGCTTACTTTGCACATTTGGAAAATGTTCTTCTTTGTATGCTGCAAGATGAAAGAAATAATATTCAGGAACTCGCATGGAGAAGAATTATGAAAGCCGAAAAGATTATAAAGGGAAATCAATATGCACTTTCAAGATCCCAGACATAAACTTTGAAACTGATAACTACATCCACCTAATTAATTGGCAGCAGACCGTTTTGACTGAACCTCCACTGACAAGAACGCTCTCTGATGATCAACCCAAAGAATTTATCTGTCAAAACCTAAATTGGATATTCCGAAGTTTCCTTGTCACACCCAAGAGGTTGAGAGATGCATCAAACTGGTCACAGAAGCATCACTAGCAGTTTGCGGAGAAGACAAACAGGACACCTATATAAGGAGTAGAAATGAGTCCAGGAGAAAAATACCCTCATTTAATATCAAGAAGGACTTTGTAATGAAACGTAATGACACTACAAAAATCTAACTGCATTGAATAAATGGATATTGAATAATAGTGAAAATTTAAATATTGGACTGTTAATTGTTCAAATTCTTCTTTTTCAGAGTGATGATGATAAAAATATACAGGTTGCAAGGAAATAAATGGAAGAAAAGGAAGGAAAACTTATCAAGTAGTTAATAGATTATTTTTATTCAATAAAATGGAAGTAGAAGTATTGATTGTAAAGTTTTATGGAAATATATTTTTGAAAAGTTTTATGGAAATAATATACCCTGTTTAGGACATAAATGTTAATGTAATGACTTAAAGTTTGAAAACAAATTGCTAGAATTTTCTGATATTTTTGCTTTTTTTTTAAAATTTCTTTTGCGTTGAGGAACCTGAAAATATTAATTTAGAAGTCTGAAATTTCAACACAATAGTTTTTGATATTGGGTCCATCAAAAAATCAGGGTTGGAAAATGAATTTAATTTTTTTTTATCCACCCTAGTCACTATGTCCGGTAACATCTTCAGAGTCGCCCACGGGCAGCTCCACCTAATAAATGAGGGCCTCCCCCTGTGTTTTCACAGGGGACCCTCCCAATATCTCTCTAACCAGAGAACTATGCATACAGGTGTCAGGGACCCCCTCACCCCATTCTCTGGAGTGACTCACTTTTTGCAGCGGCAGTCCCCCTTTGCTTTTAGAGGGGACTGCCAAGAAAGCAGGCAGCTGGCCCATAATTGACCGCTCCTGGTGGGGGCAGCTTGATAGGGCCAACCCCATTAGGAGAGGAAGGGATGGCAGGGCCTGTCAGCCTGTGCCCTTCAATGTCCTGCAGGTGTGTGTGCTGCTGGTTTGGCAGCATTGGAAGGTAAAAAAAGAACCTCAAATGGGATCTATGATGTCTTGGGGGGGTCGGGGGTGGCTACATGGAGGCCTCCCCTGAGATGGACTTATTCCGGAGGTGACCCAGCCACAGGTGGTAGGACCTTCCATGCTGGTCCAACCTGGGCTCTGCCAAGCACTATAGAGAAGTCTGCCCCTGTGCAAGGTCCTCATCAGATGTCTCCTGACCCCCGAGCCCTTACAAGGAGAGGAGAGATCTCCTTTCCTGGCTGGCTCCCATGAGACTGTCAAGATCTCCATTTCACAGAAGGATCTTGCTGATGCTGGTCCATCTGGCCTAGGGGCTCCTGCCCGCAGAGGTGACGCGTGTTCATTCCCCACCCTCCTCTACCCAAAATAAAAGAAATAGAAAGACAAAAAAGATGACTTAGGGCTCTTCTCTCTCCACGGGAGCCGTGGGGACGGATGGGGCCACTGCCATTTTGGTATGTCACCAAGCCAAGATTGTCATGTCCAGCTCCTGTGCTACCCCAGATGAGGAGTTCCAGATTAAGACCAAAAGTACGCAGAGTGAAGCCACAAGTACGTCTGTTCCCTCATTCAGAGGTTACCTGGAATTTTTAGCTCTTTGGCTTCAAATGCTTCCTCATTATTTGCTCCATGATGACAGCATGTTGGCTAAGGATAACATGATCCATCAGGGGAGAGGTTTAGCTAGCGTGACTGGTAGAGAGCCTAAGCGTGACTGGTAGAGAGCCTAAGGTGACCCGTTTCTTGGATGGGAGCATTCTGGTGAAAGCGTCGAATCCCTCCAACGCAGCCATGATTAGTGCCCTTCAGACACTTGATAGCACAACATTAAGTGTGATGCTGCACTTTACCATCAACTTTGTGAAAGGAGTGGTTTATGTGAGGGAACTTGTGGACTACTCTATAGATGACATCACCTTAGAGTTGCCCAACCATGGAGCAGTCAAGGTCGAGCGTGTGATGAGAAAACAAGGAGGGGCCTTGAGACCCACCCATACACTCTTCATCATGTTTGACTGTGACAAGCTCCCTGACTCGGTGCATGCTGGTTAACATTGCTGCCTCGGGAAGGCATTCATGCAACTACCGTGGAGGTGCTACTACTGCCAATGCTTCAGCCATAGAAATCGCTCATGTATACATGTAAAGTCAGGGTTACTTGAAGTCTGTGTAAATTGCTCCAAGGCCACAGACAATAAGTTCAAATCCTGTGTGATCAAGTGTGTCAATGGCGGAGAGCCTCACACCGCATCTTGGAAGCAATGTGGTGCATATCTCCTTGAGAAAGAAATCCTGGCCGTTCAGGCCCAGGATCGGCTCTAATTTCGTGAGGCTAAGGACTTGGAACTGGCGCGCTGGGCGCTACCTGGGACGTCCTATGCCTCAATGCTTAGAAAGACACCCTCTGTTCCTGTCCCCTCGATGCCTACAATCACGGTCATTCCCGTGCCCATTCGGAACCCTTCTGCAGGTTCGATCTACCCTGGGCGCTCCCCTGGTAAAGTTAGTGGCACAAGGGCTCCCCCCACCCTTCCCAGGCTAAAACCATGGCTCCTTTCCCCTTTCTCTCAGCGTAACAGTTTCCCGTAGGGCCACACGCCTCCACACAGTCATTAGACTCGCAGGAGGCAACACTCTTGAAGTTTGTTGTGAGGCCATCTTCAGGGGTTCCTAAAGCTGCCCCCCCCTCCCTGAAAGGACGGTACCAAAGGCGCTTGGGCTCCAATGCCCACACCCAGAGGTAGGCTGGATGGCTCACAGATGGTGGATCCTCCGAAAGAGTGACCCCCCCTCCCACCTGCCTAAGGTTTCTAGGCGCAGGGAGGAAAAGACTCGCATGGTGACCCCAATCTCCCCTGATAACTCATCGAAGGCGACAGTGCCTTCAGTGTATTGCCCGGCTAACAGCCCCCGGAGTTCAGCCTCCAGGAAGCGTACGGCCATTTCCGTGAGGTTCTTTTCTTCAAAGAGGGCATATTCCTTCAATTTAATTGCCGCAGACTCCGAGTCAGCTGGATGGAGCTGCGGAGGCTCGTCTCCTCCCGTTCCCTGTTAGCTCTCCTTTTGTAGGAGACCATGCTGGGCGCGTGCCCCTTCCCACCCTCCCAGAGTATAAGGGTTTTGCACCCCGCCACCACAGGATGGGGGCCGGGCAGGAGGATGCGTGATTTACCCCCTGCATGATGTCTCCATTCTTGTCTTTGTGCAGCTGCACCTGGATAGGAGGTATACCATTATTTCCGCGTACATTACACCGTCAGGCGACTTCATGGCAGGGGACTTCCGCCGCTTTGGGGGCATGGTTGCCGAGGCCCTTTCTCTTGCTCGGAGATCTGATTCGTAGACAACCCCCTCTGGAGTGACTACTCGATTAATCCCAGGGGCCCACCTGATCGATGAGCTGGAGATAGGTGTCCTGAATGTTGATGAGTATACCCATCACTCCCCCATTAACCGCTTCATTTTCTCGCCTCGATCTATTTTTGTGGTCTCCGGAAGCACAGCCTGATTTTGGGTACGGGGTAGTGCTCGGTGTGCTTGGAGCGGGCGCCGTGGTCTGCATTTCAGGAAATGACTGATTTCTCTGTGTCATTCGATGAGGCCGTTGAGTTCTCCGGCCAAGTAGGCAGTCGTCAGATGAGCTCTTAAAATTGAAAAAAAAAATCTCGCTTTGCCGAAGCGCAGAGGCTTCGGTTTTCCTTGGCCAAGACTAAGGTGGTGCACTTCTGCGGCCATCCACGCCTACACCCTGACCCAGACTGGTTTCTAAATGGGGTTTGCCTAGGAGCGGTGGATTTGCACCTTTTCCTTGGTCTTGTATTTAACGGACACCTCACCTGGCAGGCTCATATTCGCAGCCTTATTGTCTCTTGTACTCGCGCCATGAATATTTTTCGCCCCATGAGGTTCAGCGCCTGGAGCGCTGATAGGACTACTGCCTTACTTTTTTATTTTCCCTTTGTTTGTTCGAAGCTCGACTATGGATTTGAGTTTTATGCATCCGCAGCCGAACGTGTGTTGCGGAAGGTGGACTCGATCCACCACACTGGTCTTCGATAGGCAACCGGTGCCTTCCGCACGTCCCTCTTTGAGTAAAGAGCGCGGCGATTTGCCATCGTGGCCGCCGTGCTGACGGGATCCAGCGCTCCGTCCGGCCCCAGCTTAGCCTCTCTTCCTTCCTTCAGATAGCCCGATTTCTCCCCTACCTCGTCGCTTTTCATACAACCTCTCCCACAACTTTCTCTGGTCAGCCTCTAATTTCACAGGGTAGAATGCTGACCTTCTTCTCAAGCCAACCACCCCGGATCGGGGCTGGGGGGGAGGGGACATTGTTCCCTAACCCCTCAGCTCCGGTTTGGGATGGGGGTTTTTTAACAACCTGCTTCATCCCCACCCATACCTTCCTCACATCCCTTTTCCTCTCCTCTTCACAACCTATATTTTTTACGCCGTGTTCAAGGTGGAGCCGCCATGCCGAAGGACTGCCAGGCCACCAGGCGGGAGGGGTGGTCCCGAATGGCGGCGCCTGGCTCTGCCGGGCTTGTAAGCACCTCTCGCAGTGCGGGCAACTGCGAGGGGTGATGAGCTATTGCGTCCCGTATTAAAAAGAGGGTCACCATGCCCATGTATGACAAAAAACCCCCCAAAACCCAACCCCCAACTTCCCCAAGAAAATCAACGGAGCCGCCCTCGGGCATCTCCACCGAGAAAATGGAGGTCCCCCCCCCTTGTGCTTGCGCAAGGGACCCTCCATAATTCTTTAACCGGAGAGGAGGCTTACTCCTCTCCTACGCCTACGGGTGTAGGGGACTCCCCCTCACCCCCTTCTCTGGAGGTGCTTTCGGGCACCTCCCTATCTCCAGCGGCAGTCCCTCCTTTGCTTTCTAAGGGGACTGCCAAGAAAGCCAGCAGGCAGCCCATTGCCGACCGCCCCTCGTGCAAGCGGCTTGGTAGGGCAAACCCCCTTAGGGGGGAGAGGGAAGCCAGGCCCCTTCGGTCGCTTCCCTCAAAAGACCTGCTGGCAAGAATTTTAAACCTTGCTGGGGTCAAGACTGGCGACACTGCCAAGGGGACCTGCGATGTCCTGGGAGGGGATGGCCAACTGGAGGCCCCTCCTGTGATAGACATGGTCCTTGAGGAGACCCAGCCTCAGATGGTAGGGCCTTCCATGGGGAGGAATCCGGGCTCGGCGCCAAGCACCGAACCCGAATCCGCCCCTATGCAAGGTCCCCCTCAAACGGCCGAGGGCTCCGAGGCAGTAAAAGGAGGGAAGGGATCTCCTCCAAAAGGTGCCCCTACGACGACCAGGACCTTCTCCATTTCGGAGAGGGACCTGGCTGAGGTCGGCCCATCTGGCATGGGGGCTTCTGCCGGCGGAGGTGAGAAGCGGGTTCATTCCCCGCCCTCCTCTCCTAAAAAGAAAAAGACTAAAAAGACGAAGAAGACTCGGGGCTCCTCTCCATCCGCGGGGGCTGCGGGGATGGATGGGTCTGCTACTACTTTGGTAGGCGACCAAGCCAAGATCGGCACATCCGGCCCCTCTACCCCCTCGTGTGCGGAGCCCCTGACTAAGACTAACACCAAGAATGCACAGGGCGGAGCCTCGATGACATCGGAGCCCCTCATTCAGAGGTTACCTGGCGTTTTCGAGCCCGCTGGCTTCAAGCGCTTCCTCGTTATTCGCTCCACTGATGGCACCATGTTGTCCAAGGGCAACATGATCCATCAGAGGAGAGGATTAGCTAGTGCAATTGGTAGAGAGCCGAAGGTGACCCGTTTCTCGGACGGCAGCCTTCTGGCGAATGCGGCGAATCCCGCCGAGGCGGCCAAGATAAGTGCTCTTCGGACATTTCATGGCACCCCGGTGAGTGTGACGCCGCACTCTACCATGAACTTTGTGAAAGGAGTAGTTTATGCGATGGAACTCGTTGACTACTCCATAGAGGACATCACCCTAGAGCTGGCCGACCATGGGGCGGTCAAGGTCGAACGTGTGATGAGAAAACAGGGAGGGGCCTCGAGACCCACCCCTACACTCTTCGTCACGTTCGACTGCGACAAGCTCCCTGAGTCGGTGCGTGCCGGTTGGTACCGCTACCGCGTGAAGGCATTCGTGCCACTGCCGCGGCGGTGCTATTACTGTCACCGCTTCGGCCACACGAATCGATCATGTAGACGTGCAAAATCGGGGTCACCCGAAGTCTGTGTAAATTGCTCCAAGGTCGCACACGATAAGTCCAAATCGTGTGTGGCCAAGTGTGTCAATTGCGGAGAGCCGCACCCTGCTTCTTCGAAGCAATGTGGTGCATATCTCCTTGAGAAAGAAATCCTGGCCGTTCAGTCCCAGGATCGACTCTCATTCCGCGAGGCTAAGGACTTGGTCCTGGCGCGCCCGGCTCTGCCTGGGACGTCATATGCCTCAATAGTTAGAAAAGCACCCTCTGCTCCTGGCCCATCCAGGCCAACGAGCACGGTTGTTTCCGCGCCCATTCGGAGCCCTTCTGCGGGCTCTACTACACCCGGGCGCTCCCCTGGTAGAGCTGGCGGCAAAAAGGGTTCACACCCAGCCCCGGCTAAAACCAGGGCTCTCCCCTCTTCCCCCAGCGTGACCGTTTCCCGTAAGGCGAAACGGCCACGCGCCTCCACAGAGTCGTTAGACTCCCAGGAGGCAACACCCCTGAAGATGGTCGCTAGGCCATCTTCCGGGGTTCCTAAAGCTGTTCCCCGAAAGGAGGACAGCAACAAAGGAGCTTCGGCCCCTTCGCCCACGCCCCGAGGTGGAGCGAGTGGCTCGGAGACGGTGGTTCCTCGAAAAGAGGGCCCCCCCCGCCTCCCAAGCCGCAACGCCCGACTAAGGTTTCGAGGCGCAGGGAGGAAAAGACTCGCATGGCGAGCCCAACCTCCCCCAATAAGTCCTCGAAGGCGACAGCGCCTTCAGCGCTTTGTCCGGCCAACAGCGCCCGGGGTTCTGCCCCCGGGAAGCGTACGGCCATTCCCGTGAGAGTCTTCAATTCGAGGAGGGCCCCCGCGTCTCCTCCGAGCTAGGCCTGGAGGGCATATTCCTCCAATGGAATTGCCGTGGACTCCGGGCCAGCTGGGAAGAGCTGCGGAGGCTCGTCTCGTCCCGTTCCCCGTTAGCTATTTTTTTGCAGGAGACCATGCTAGGCGCGTGCCCGCTGCCTGCCCTCCCGGGGTATAAGGGTCTTTCAACCCCACCACCGCGGGATGGCCGGGCTGGGGGATGCGCGGTTTACACCCGGCATGATGTCTCCGTTCTTCCTTTTTCTTTAGATTCTCCCTTCCAGGAAGTGGCTGTGCAGCTGCACCTGGATAGGAGGTATACTATCATTTCTGCGTACATTCCACCGTCAGCTGAATTCGACGCGGGACCCTTCCGCCGCGTCGTGGCACGGTTGCCGAGGCCCTATCTCTTGCTTGGAGATCTGAACGGCAGGCATCCTCTCTGGGGAGATTACTCCATAAATCCCAGGGGACAAGTCCTTGCCGATCTGATCGAAGAGCTTGAGATGGGTGTCCTAAACGTGGATGAGTTTACGCATCACTGTCCGAGAACCGCTTCATTTTCTTGCCTTGACCTATCTTTGTGCTCTTCGGATGCACAGCCTGATTTTGATTGGGGGGTGGTCGATGACCTCCATGGTAGTGATCACTTTCCCATTCAAATATCATTTTCAGGGCAACTGCCGCCTGAGAGACCACCTCGGTGGTGCTTGGCGCGGGCGCGGTGGCCTGCATTTCAGGAAATGACTGAATTCTCTATCTCAGTCGAGGAGTTTAGGTCGGTAGATGAGGCCGTTGAGTTCTTCTCCGGCAACCTCATCGCCGTGGGCCTGACTACTATTCCTAGGACGTCTGGCCGTTTTGCACACCGACCACTCCCATGGTGGTCGGCCGAGTGTGAGACGGGCCTCAAACAGAAGCGTTATGCTTACATGCGCTATAAGCGACGCCCGAACGATTTCACTGTCGCTGAATTTCGTCGGGCTAGGGCTAGGATCCAGTATGTTTCGAAGCACGCCCGCCGATCTTCTTGGCGGGCATACGTGTCTTCACTTAACGGGAAAACCCCTTTAGCTGAGGTGTGGAAGCGAGTCAAAAGGATTCGGGTCAAGTTCTCGCAGGACCCCCCTCCTGTTCTCCAGGAGAATGGGACCTCAATCTCGGACCCCGCGTCCGTGGCGGAATCCTTAGCGACCGCTTTTTCCGCATTCTCTAGCCGTGATGCTGCTCCGCCAGCATTCAATGCACGTCGTGATGTCGCGGAAGGCCACCGGCTGGACTTTACCTCCAGAGGCGGAGAACCCTTCAACGACAAGTTTACTGTGAGTGAGTTGCGTTCCGCTCTCGCTTCGTGCGCGGACACCGCCCATGGTCCGGACGATGTCCCATACGCCATGCTTCGACACCTGGGTGAGCGAGGCATGGCCTTTCTGTTAGATTTGTTCAACAGGATCTGGGTGGAGGGTCTTCTCCCAGACTCCTGGCGAATCGCTACTGTGCTCGCCTTTCGCAAGCCGGGAAGAGATCACTCTACTCCGACCGGTTTCCGCCCAATCTCTCTAACCTCTTGCGTGTGCAAGTTGATGGAGAAATTGGTAAATGTTAGATTAGCCTATTTCCTGGACAGCGGAGGCCATCTGTCTTCTGCACAGTGCGGCTTCCGTAAGTTCCACTCCACGTCGGATGCTCTGCTCCGACTGGAAAAGGCCGTCTGCGAGGCTTTCCTTCGTAGACAGCACTACGCCACGGTGTTTTTTGATCTGGAGAAGGCCTATGATACCGCATGGCGATACGGTATCATGGAGACTCTCCACACGATGGGGGCGAGGGGACGCCTCCCAATCTTTATATCTGAATTTTTGCGAGATCGTCGATTCCGCGTACGGGTGGGGGGAGCCCTCTCCGGCCCAAAGGAGCAGGAAGAGGGTGTCCCGCAGGGAAGTGTCCTCAGTGTCACACTCTTTGCCCTGAGCATCAACGGCATCACCTCGGTGCTGCCGGAAGATGTTCTCGCTACGCTCTACGTGGACGACCTTTCGATCTCTTTTGGCGCGGCCTAGATGCCAACTCTGGAGCGTCGACTCCAACAGGCATTGAACCGCGTCTCTCGCTATGCCGAAGCGCACAGGTTTCGGTTTTCTTTGGCCAAGACTAAGGTGGTGCACTTCTGCCGCCATCCACGGCTTCACCCCGACCCAGATTTGTTTCTTAATGGGGTGCGCCTGGATGTGGTTGAGTCGCACCGTTTCCTTGGTCTTGTATTCGACCGACGGCTCACCTGGGAAGCTCATATTCGTAGCCTTAGGGTCTCTTGTACCCGCGCCATGGACATTCTCCGTTCCGTGACGTTCAGCGCTTGGGGCGCTGATAGGGCTACTGCCTTACTTTTTTATCGATCCTTTGTTCGTTCGAAGCTCGACTACGGATGCGAGTTTTATGCATCCGCAGCCGAGCGTTTATTGCGGAAGGTGGATTCGATCCACCACACCGGCCTTCGCCTTGCGACCGGTGCCTTCCGCACTTCCCCCATTGAGAGCCTGTTGGTCGATGCTGGGGAGATGCCACTCGCTCTGCGCCGCGTGCAGTGCATCACTCGCCTGTACGCGCGAGCCCGGCGCCTCCCTCAGTCGCCAACAGCTCTCACTGCATCCGCAGCTGATCTCGATGGTGCCTATGCCGCCGAGAGACGCCAGTCATACCCTAAGCCCTTTGGGTTTAGGGCCAGGAAACTCCTTCGAGAGGTAGATATAGCTCTCGGGCCGGTGGCGCCCCTGGTTCTGCCCAGGACGCCACCCTGGAGGGTACCACATTTGGCTATTTGTCGCCACGCCTCTGCTCCCAAAGCTTGTACTGCGCCGGGAGTATTGCGTTCGACCTTTTTGGAGCACACATCGTGTCACGCTGGTACCGTGCCAGTGTATACGGATGGCTCCAAGTCCCAAGAGGGGGTCGGCTTCCACGCCGTATCCCCTCTGTTTGAAGTCAGCGGGGCTCTACCGGGCGCTGCGTCTGTCTTCACGGCCGAGCTGGTGGCAATATACCACTCGGTACGGGAGATTACGAGACGTGCCCGGTTCGGAGACCGGATTGTGATCTATAGCGACTCACAAAGCGCCCTGAGTGCTCTCGGGGCATTGGAATCTCCGCATCCCCTGGTTCGCGAAATCCGTGACGCCACGGTTTTGGCGAGCCGGGCAGATGTCGAGATTATCTTCTGCTGGGTTCCTGGACATGTAGGAATTGCGGGGAATGAGGGCGCCAAAGAGTCCGCGAGGACTCTGCGACCGGACCAGCGTTTTGCTCTTCCTCACACTGACTACATGGCAGGAATACGGGCAGCTCTTCCGACTGCTTGGCAAAGAAGATGGGAGACGGTCGAGGGGAACTTAAAGTTGCGTGCCATTGCGCCGCGACTGTTCCCATGGACCTATCCCCTAATGCCGCGGCGGCTTCAGGTTGCTTTCTGTCGTCTCCGAATCGGACACACTCGTGTGACGCATCGCTATCTGATGCAGCGCTCGCCTGCGCCCTATTGCAACGACTGCGTCGTCCCCCAGACTGTTCGGCACATTCTTGTCGAATGTCCCAGTCTGGGTGATCTTCGCGCACGACACCTGTCCCGGTACCGGGATTGGCGGGGTCGCTACCGCCTGTCCCTTGTGCTCGGGACGAGTGCGTGTACTTTGACTGGTGGACTTATTGACTTTTTGGGGGAGGCCGGCCTTCTCCCTTTTATTTAACCCGATTTAATTGTTGTTGTTGTTTTTTGGTAATTGTTTTTGTTATTGCTTTGTTATTGTTATTGTTATTTCTTTTTATTGTTTTCTGTTTAATTTTTTAAAGTAGCCTAGAACTAGGCTGTTTTTTACGGCGACTTATGCCTAAGTCGGCAGTCGCCAGATAGCCCCTTAAATAAAAAAAACATAAAAAAAACGTCCCTCTTCGAGAGCATTCTTGTCGATGCCACTCTCTGCGCCGTGCACAGTGCCATTATTCGCCTGAACGCGCGAGCCCCGTGCCTCCCTCATTCGCCAACAGCTCTCACTGCATCCACAGCTGATCTCAACGGTGCCTATGCCGTCGAGAGACGTCAGTCATACCTTAATTCCTTTGTGTTTATGGCTAGGGAACTCCTTTGATAGCTCGGTATAGCTCTCAGGCCGGTGGCGCCCCTGATTCTGTCCTGAACGCCACCCTGGAGGGTACTATTTTTGACTATTTCTTGCCATGACTCTGCTCCCAACCCTTCTACAGCGCCGGGACTATTGAGTTCGGCATTTTAGGAGCACTCCGTATCACGCTCGAACCGTGCATGGGTATACGGATAGCTCTAAGTCCTAAGTGGTAGTCAGTTTCCACTCGCTATCCCTTCTGCTTGAAGCCAGCGGGGCCTGCTATGTGCTGCGTCTGTCATCATGGCCAAGCTGGTTGCAATACACTGCTCGGTATGGGAGATAACGCGACGTGCCGGTTCGGAGATCGGATTGTGATTTATAGTGAGTCATAAAGCGCCCTGAGTGTTCTTAGGGCATTGGAATCTCTGTATCCCCCGGTTCGCGATATGCATGACGACACTGTTTTGGCGAGCCGGGCGGATGTCGAGATTATCTTCTGCTGGGTTCCTGGACAAATAGGAATTGCGGGGAATGACCGAACCGATTAGAGTGCCAAAGAGTCCTCGAGGCCTGGGCGACCAAACCAGCGTTTTGCTCTTCCTCACACCGATTAAATTTAATGAATTGGGGAAGCCCCCCGTGCTGCTTGACAAAGAAGATGAGACGGTCGAGGAGAACTTAAAGTTGCGTGCCATTTCGCCCCGCCTGTTTCCATGGGCCTATCCCCCAATACCGCGACGGCTTCAGGTTGCTTTCTGTCGTCTCCGAATTGTACACACTCTCGGGACGCACTACCATTTGAAGTAGCGCTTGCCTTTGCCTTATTGTGACGACTACCTTCTCCCCCAGACTCTTGGGCACATTCTTGTTGAATTTCCCAGTCTGGGTGATCTTTGTGCACCTTAGCTGAACCGGCTCCTGAACGAGCGGGGTCGCTACCGCTTCTACCTTGTACTTGTGACTGATTCGTACACAGACTTTCTGACTATATGACTTATTAGAGGCGGCTGGTCTCCTCTACTTTATTTGACTCTTTTTATGTAGTTTGCATGTTCCTTTGCCCTGGGGGAGGCGGGCCTTCTTCCCACACCAGTGCGTGACTCCTCTTTAGCTTATGTTTTTGTTTTTTATTAGTTGCTTTTCCTTTTTTTTACCCTGTGTTTTAGCATTTGTTCCCTTTTATCTTTATTTGTTTTTTGTTTACATATTATTTGCTTTTTAATTTAGCCCTAGTAGTAGGCTGTGGTGTGATTATGGCGACTTTTGCCCTAGGAAGCAGTTGCCAGATGGGCTCCTAAAATAAAATAAAGAGGTTTCATGACAGAGAAGATGAGATACGGTGGACCTGACCTCAAAGTTGCATCCCATTGTGCCCCGACTTTTCTATTGGTTTGGCCTGCTTCCCTCTGCTTCCACTGCTTTCATTCATTTTTGGCCCTCCCTCCAAACACTGGATGAAGTGCCTCCCTGTCAAGATGCCTTCTGCGCTCATGGCCCTGCAGGCAGTCGCCGGAATAAAAACATTAAAAAATTGTCAAGTCCTCTTCGTCCCCCATGCAGTAAGAAGTCACCTTTTAGTTAAATGTCTGGGAACCTCTGTACGTGCTTTTTCTACTGTGACATGCAGGGGCACTAACCCATTTCCCACGAGTCCTGGATGAGACTTGCACACTGGTGACTGGTGGGATTGAGTTCTTTGAAGGAGCATGCCTCCCATGATATTTGATCATTGGTCGCTCCTTCAGGTTGGGGAAAGAGCGGTCCAGTCCTCCCATTACCTGAGCTCACTTTTCCTTTTTTATTTGTTTTTGTCATTTTTTCTGGTCTTGTTTAGTTCTTTTTTTATATTTACTTTTTTAATGTAGCTTTGTGATAAGCATATGATAGGCTTCTGTTTCTTTGCTAGCGGCTGCTATATAAACACCCTCTAAAAAAATTAAATTGGGTATCATTTGTGGGCAGATTATTTCACAGTAATGGGGCATCAAATTTGCTGCCCTTTTATTCTTTCATACCCTTTTCTTTGTTTTTTTCCAAACTTTTTTGTGCAGGAGTGGATACATGTGATATCGACGAAGAGCCAAGTGCCAATTCGACTATTATAACACCTCATTCAGACACTGGGGATAGTGCCAGCTCTCAGGCTCCCCCAGTATCTGGGTCAACGCCCACCTCTCTCACCACAATCCTGCAGGATGCGTCAAGCTCCTCTGCCTCCCCAATGACTCTCGCATCAAGCACAAGCACCACCGACTCCTCTCCAAATGGTTCCCATCCCTCAGGGCTTCCCCCACCCTCTGCCACTGCACTCCCTTCTGAGGGTGAGCCATTGCCCACCTCCATTTCAACACGCCCCGAGCGGCTGAATAAGTACATCTACGATGTGGTTGCCTCGCCGCAGTTCATCAAGGAGAAGTGCCTCTTGGCCGGCCACTACAAACCTAATAGCTGCCTCATGGTCAGTCCATTTTGAGCCCTTTGAGGGTAGGTGGGTTGAGAGGGGTAAGGGCTGAGATTTGATTTCAAGATGAATGTCCTAGCCCTGAGAGGAATTTCCATTTCTCCTAACCTCACCATTCTTTACAAACCTATCAAAGAGTCACCTAGATGCTCACTTTTGGCTCTTCGCATCTTTTCACTAAATAATTTTATCACCTGAATGAAAGGAAATGGGAGAAGAGAAATAGAGAGATGTGATTGTTATTGATGACCTTCAGACTCGCTTGTTCTGGGTTTTCCCACCCTCACAGTGTGTTTATTGTGTGGTTTTGTCCAGTATCAGGTACTGCACTTGTTTATTAAAATAGTACCTCTCTAGTTTTGTCTAAATGTCAGCATTGAGATCTGGGTATTCAAGAGTTCAGCCATGCATGTATGCAAGAGTGGCTGTAATGAGAGGAAATTGACTCACTACAAGGTGTAAAATGAGGAGTAGTCAAGATATTAATGACATCTAGATGAAAAGAGAATGAGTAGTATTTCACTCATCTTTCAGTAGTCTTTTTACCCCATTTCTATACTCCAGTGGCCTATCTCATTGGGGACTTAGGGAAATTCAATTAATGTATGTTCATTTGTTGGGAAAAGATCTGATGGTTTTTACACTACCATCCAAAACTAGAGAACACAATCTACATTTTTGTGAAAATACTCATTTCAATTCCATGAAAATTGCACAAAATATTTTTTCTATTTTGCTTCATAGTGTCCAAGTTTCTTTTCATAGAACAGTGGCTAAAAAATAAATGAGGAAAAAGTGTATTTGGAGAAAAGGTGACCAACACTTCATACTGATAACCTAGAACTTTCAGTTTATACATAAAAATCCATAATGTATGTGTTGTAGAATTCAGGTACCCCAAACCTGAACCCTTTTGGCTTTCCCTCCAAGATGCAGGGAAGGGAAGATGATAGCCCCAAATTAGGAAGAGATTTCCTTGAGTGCGCTGGGATTCTAAATAACAAGAATGAATTAATTGTTGGCCGGCATTGCTACTATTTAATTAGGTTTTGTTGGTTGGAGGATTTAAACAAGAAAACAAAATTAATCTTTAATCTTATACAAACAACAATAGATAGGTACAGAATAATATACAGGCAATTTAATTTAACTAACACTGTTACTAAATGAATGATATTGAAATGACAAGTAGGACTCGTCTTAGCTGTACTAGGCTCAATAAGTACACTAATTACCCGAGGGAAAGCATGAGGCGACTACGAGGTGAGTCTTAGCCGTACGAGGCTCAATAATTATTACAATAATTACCCTAGAGGGACTGGGAGGAGATTGCGAGATGAGCAGCTCCATCTGAGAGTGTCACGCCTCTTTGACGATGAAAGAAAATGTAAGTCTTACGATTTTCTGCAGAAGACCAGAGTATGGGTGCTCGGGGGAAGGTATTTCTTCGAGGAAGAGGGTTGAGCGCGATATTCCAGACTTAGTCTTTGTCGTTCCAAAAATGGATTCCTGCTGTGAGACCGAATAGCACCGTGGTTGTTGCTCAAGGATTGCGCGTCGTCGATGAATGATTCCAAAAACCTCTTATGATGTCGCGTGATACCTTCTTTATTGCATGGGCTTGCTAACTTGGAATCAACATGGGGACAGCTTGCGACCGAAAAGCTCTAAGAATACTTCCTCGATTATTCTTGGGGTGGAGAATATATATTACTACGCCGGAACTTCCAATGTTTGCTGACGGAAGCGTTATTGGAGCCTCGATGGCGGGAATCAGCGGTGAGGGTCGTAACACTATAAACGGGATTGGGTTCTGGCGCGTTATAGCTCCGGAAGTTTACCGCTGGTCTACTAGCAGGGCTCCTTCACTCAAAATCCCTTTCTCGTGACTCAATCACAAACGCTCGCTCTCTCTCTCTCTCTCTCTCTGTCATTTTCTGACAGTATGTACGTAAACACTCACATGTATTGTAGATTGATGGCATTACTCATTTATCAGATGTTAAGAAGAGTTAAAATTGACAAATCCTTCAGAAAAATAGCTGTCCAGTGGAAGATTGAGGGAATGACAATTTGAAATTTTGAGGTATAATTGGTCATAAAGGGGGATTTTATGTAAAATAAAGCTCCATGAAGATACTGGGTCTTGCAAGTCGACCAAGAAAATGGGCCACTCTTGAAAAAACACGAAGAAAATATCATGATGCAAGAGATTTTGATAAAGGACTGATTTGAGTCAGCAGCTGGTATTTCACACCAAATTGCAGAGGACCCAAACTTGAATGTCTCACCAGACTGTCTCATGTTGCTTAAGAGAGCTTGGGCTCATATCATGCTCCTCTGCTCAGAAACCACTTATAAGTAAAACGAATTAGGTGGCTAGGTTTGGCCTTGACTTCTGAACAAGCCTTACGGAGTGCTGAAAAGTTGGACGGAATGTTACTCACTGAAGAAAGCAAGTTTGTTCAGATCAAATGGGAAGTAGCATGTGAGGCATCATAAAGGTGAAAGATTGAATCCAACTTATGCAAAAAAGATGGTTAAATTTAGATGTAACAGCATTATGGTCTGAGGGATGATTTCAAATATGTACTGAAATCTATCTGCTCATCAGTTTATGCACGAAAGTAAATGCTGCAGTTTACAAGAATCTGATTCATTAACTGTGATGCCCTTTCTCCAAACATTGGGAGTCTTTGAGCTTGTTTTCATGCAAGATAGTGCTCCATGGTACACTGTAAAGACAGTGAAACACTTCTTGGTCGCACTTCTATTCAAGGAGTTTCAAGTTTATAAAATTTAAGGTTTATAAACTCAACTGGGGCACAGTTTCAGGGGAGATAAAGAGAGGAGAAGGTGCCCACTTTGCACCCTCTGCAATTGTGCTGAACATGGAAAAATGTGGTGCTATTCGAATACAGATGCCAGGTCAGCATTTCACAGGATATGAAGGTGCCTGTCCCAGAGAGGTTGGTGTGTAATGGAATAAATTTGTGTACCTCCATTCAGTGGATTTATTCATATATAATACTAGGATACAAATATATTAAGAATAGAAAAATGGAAGCATGTTTTATTCTAATATTACTTATATAGGATTAATAATGGATTGCTATAGATTACTATGAATATGGATTACTCTATTATTATTATTATTATGAAAAATTGGACAAATTTTGCATTCTTAATCCCTTTTGAATCCTGAATAAAAATCACAGAAAATATAAAACTATCGTACCTACAAAATCCCATATTATATTAAACAGAAGTGAATCTTTACCATTTTTTACCAGAAAACAACAAATTCAAGCTAGAGAAAGAAAATTGTAGATCTTTCATTTATTCACCATCAATGATGCCCATATCGCTACCAGCAGCAGCATGTGGTTGCCAAATAAAAGTAGTTGGAGATACATTTATTTATCTTTTTTAAAGATGAACATAGGGTTTCGTGTTGGAATAAGAAGTTGTTGGTGTGCCACATTTGTCATGCGTGCCAAAGGTTGTCAAGGCCTCGTCTATGAGATACTTGTTTTGGGGTTATTCCTTCATATATATTTATCATTCTTTCTTTTCTGATTCATCCTTTCTTCAAAAAACTATTTCTTTCTTCATAATTCTTTTTATCACCTTTTTTTATGAAATTAGAATTGTACAGTATCAGAGGCACATTTCAAAGATTATTCTGTGCAATTTACATGAAAATTAAACTAGTATTTCCTAGAAAATATAGATTTTTGGTATTTTGTTCTATTTGTGGATGGTACTGGCCTTCTGAAACATTTAAAAAATGAAGTGACCTGAAGAATAAGTTAGAGTATTAATAGAATGAATGGCTAGTTAAATAAGGATAAAAAGGCTACAGTAATGGTCTGTCAACCTTTAATTGCTGGTGGTAGAAAGAATGGCTATTCAAGCTGCCAACTGAATCTCATTTTGAGAGGCCAAGGAATTTCTCCTATCCCCCTTTGCATGACCTGGAACTTCCTATGCCTCTCAGGTTAAAAAGGCACCCTATGCTCCTGGTCCCTCCAGGCCTACAAGCACAGTTGCCACCATACTCATTCAGAGCCATTCTGTTGGTTCTATCTCTCCCTGGTGCACCCTGATAGAGCTAGGAGCTAGAGGCACCACAGGCTCATGACCCACCCTGGCTAAAACCTGGGTTCCTCCTCCATTCACATGTTACCATTTCCCATAAGACGAATAGGTCATGTGCCTCAATCGATGTATTAATGAGAAAGAGGTATGAAACTTGGGTCTATCTACCCCATAAGGGGCACAACCATTTGCTTTCCTGGCTGCCCTGCTGATGAGACTCAGCGCCCCATCCAACCTCAACTTAGCCTCTTCTTCTTTCTGACACGATGTCCCATACAACCTCTCCCACAACTTTCTCTACTTTGCTTCTAATTTCACAGGGTAGATGCCGACCAGCTTTCTCTCATAGAACCAACCCAGATCAGGGCTGAGAGGGAAGTGGACAATGCCCCCTCACCCCTGAGCTCCGGTTTGGGGTGGTGGGTTTTTAACAACTTGCTTCATCCCCACCCACACCTTCTACACATACCCTTTCTTTCTCCTTTCAATGTCTATCAATTTTTATGCGATGACTAAGATGGAGCCGCTGGGTCACTAGGCTGGAGGAGTGGCCTCAAATGGCGGCAGCTGTTTTTTTCTGGCCCCGTGTTCACCCCTTGCAGAGTGGGCTACTGCGTGGGGTGATGAGCATTTGCATCTTGTAAAAACTAATGGGTCACCATGCCCGATGATGAGAAAATTAAAAAGAGGGCAGTTCAGAAAAAATGAAGCACCCCCCCCACCCCTCTTGCTTTTGCAGGGGATCCTCCAAACCTCTCTGACTGGAGAGGAGGTTTACTTCTCTCCAATGCATACAGGTGTAGGGCTCTCTCCCTCACCCCCTTCTCTAGAGTGGGCGACTTAGCCTTTCCAGCAGCAGACCCCCCCCCCCCCCTCCCCCTTTGCTTTCCAGGTCTTGATCCCCGAGGTGACCCAGCCCCAGATAGTAGGACTTTCCATGGGCTCCAACTTTGGCTCATTGCCAAGCACTGAACCTGAGTCCGCCCCTGTGCAAGGTCCTCTTAAGAAGGCTTGGGTCCCCGAGGCCTTACAAGGAGAGGAGGGATCTCCTCCCCCGGCTGGTGCCCTTGCCACAGCCATTTCTAAGAATGATCTTGTTGCGGCAAGTCTGTCTGGCCTCGGGGCGCCAGCCATAGAAGAAGAGAAGTGGGTTCATTCCCCGTCCTCACCTAAAAGGCAAAAAAAAGAAGCAAAAAGACTTGGGGTTTGCCCTTATCCGTGCGAGCCATGGGGACGAACGCGCCGCTGCGGTTTTGGTATGCGTCCAAGTCGATCGGCACATCCGGCTCCGATGCTCCCCTGTATGGAGAGTCCCAGACAAAGAAAAAAGTGTATGTGCACAGAGGGGAGCCTTGATTACTTCAGGGACCCTCATTCAGTGGTTACCTGGTGTTTCTGAGCCTGCTGACTTCAAACGCTTCTATGTTATTTGCTCCACTGAAGGCAGCATGTTGGTTAAGGGCAACATGATCCATCAGAGAAGACCCGTTTCCCGGATGGTAGCCTTCTGGTGAATGTGTCAAATCACTCTGAGGCTGCTATGATTAGTGCCCATCGGACACTTAATGGCACGCCCATGAGTGTGACGCCACACTTTCCCATGAACTTTGTGAAATGATTGGATTATGCGAAGAAACTCCTGTACTACTCTAAGGATGACATGGAGTGGTCAAGGTCGAGTGTGTGATGAGAAAACAGGAAGGGGCCTCTAGACCCACCCCTACACTCTTCGTCACTTTCGACTGTGACAAGTTTCTTTAGTCGGCATGGGCCGGTTGGTATCGCTACCAGGTGAAGTCGTTCCTGCCACTACTGCAGATGTGCTACTACTGCCAATGCTTTGGCCATAGAAATTGCTCATGTACACATGCAAAGTCGGGGTTACCTGAAGTCTGTTTAAGTTGCTCCAAGGCCGCACCCAATAAGTCCAAATCGTGTGTGGCCAATACTGTCAACTGCAGAAAGCCGCACCCCGCTTCTTGAAGCACTGTGGTGTGTATCTCCTTGAGAAAGGAATCCTGGGCCATTCAGGCTCAGGATTGTGTCTCATTTCAAAACGCTAAGGACTTGGTCCTGGTGCATCCTGACCTCTGCTCCTGGCTCCTCCGGCTTACGAGCACGCTCATTTCCATGCCCATTCAGAACTGTTCCGGGAGTTCTACCCATCCCGGGCTCTGCCCTGGTAGAGATGGTGGCATAAAGGGTTCACACCCAGCCCCAGCTAAAACCAGGGCTCCCTCTCTTTTCATCAGCATTTCTGTTTCCCCGTAATCTGAAACGGCTGCATGCCTCCACTGAGTTGTTAGATTCACAAGAAGCAATACCTGAGAAGTTATTTGTGAGGCCATCTTCCGGGGTTTCCAAAGCTGCCTCCCAAAGGGCAGTAGTAAAGGAGCTTTGGTTCCTACGCCTACACCGCATGTTAGGCTGAGTGACTCGGAGGCGGTGGATCCTCGATGCAGAGGGAGGAAAAGACTCGCATGGCGAGCCCAACCTCCCCCGATAAGTCCTCGAAGGCGACGGCGTCCTATGCGCATTGTCCGGGAAGCGCACAGCCATTCCCATTAGTCTTCTCTTTGAAGAGGCATCTCCTCCTCTGAGCTAGGCCTGGAGGGCATATTCCTTCAATGGAATCGCCATGGACTCCGGGCCAACTGGCAGGAGCTGCGGAGGCTCGTCTCGTCCCGTTTCCCATTAGCTATTTTTCTGCAGGAAACCATGCTAGGTGTGTGCCCCCTGCCCACCCTCCCGGGGTATAAGGGTTTTACGACCCCGCCACCACAGGATGGGGGCCGGGCTGAGGGATGTGCGGTTTACACCCGGAGTGATGTCTCCGTTCTTCTTTTCACTTTAGATACCTCCTTTCAGGCAGTGGCTGTGCAGCTTCACCTGGATAGGAGGTTACTGTTATTTCTGCTTACATTTCACCGTCAGCTGACTTAGACGCGGGGGACTTCCGCCGCGTCGTGGCACGGTTGCCGAGGCTCTTTCTCTTGCTTGGAGATATGAATGGCAGACGTCCTCTCTGGGGAGACTACTCAATTAATCCCAGGGGAGAAGTCCTTGCCGATCTGATCGAAGAGCTTGAGATAGGTATCCTAAATGTGGATAAGTTTACACATCACTGACCGAGAACCGCTTCATTTTTCTGCCTTGATCTATCTTTGTGCTCTCCAGATGCGCAGCCTGATTTTAATTGGGGGGTAGTTGATGACCTCCATGGTAGTGATCACTTTCCCATTCAAATATCATTTTTTGTGCCGCTGCCGTCTGAGAGCCCACCACGGTGGTGCTTGGCACGGTATCCTGCATTTCAGGAAATGACTGAATTCTCTATCTTAGTTGAGGAATTTAGGTCGGAAGATGAGGCCGTTGAGTTCTTCTCCGGCAACCTCATCGCCGCGGGCCTGACTACAATTCCTAGAAGTCTGGCCGTTTTGCACGCCGAGTGTGGTCGGCCGAGTGTGAGACGGCCCTCAAACAGAAGCGTTATGCCTACATGCGCTATAAGCGCCGCCCGAACGATTTCACTGTCGCTGAATTTCGTCGGGCTAGGGCTAGGTTCCGGTATATTTTAAAGCACGCCCGCCGCTCTTCTTGGCGGGCATACGTGTCTTCACTTAACGGGAAGACCCTTTTTAGCTGAGGTGTGGAAGCGAGTCAAAAGGATTCGGGGCAAGTCAACGCAGGAGAACCCTCCCTTTCTCCAGGAGAATGGGACCGCAATCTCGGACCCCGCGTCCGTGGCGGAATCCTTAGCGACCGCTTTTTCCGCATTCTCTAGCCGTGATGCTGCTCCTCCAGCATTCAATGCACGTCGTGATGTCGCGGAAGGCCGCCGGCTGGACTTTACCTCCAGAGGCGGAGAACCCTTCAACGACAAGTTTACTGTGAGTGAGTTGCGTTCCGCTCTCGCTTCGTGCGCGGACACCGCCCATGGTCCGGACGATGTCCCGTACGCCATGCTTTGACACCTGGGTGAGCGAGGCATGGCCTTTCTGTTAGATTTGTTCAACAGGATCTGGGTGGAAGGTCTTCTCCCAGACTCCTGGCGAATCGCTACTGTGCTCGCCTTTCGCAAACCGGGTAGAGATCACTCTACTCCGACCGGTTTCCGCCCAATCTCTCTAACCTCTTGCGTGTGCAAGTTGATGGAGAAATTGGTAAATGTTAGATTAGCCTTTTTCCTGGACAGCGGAGGCCATCTGTCTTCCGCACAGTGCGGCTTCCGCAAGTTCCACTCCACGTCGGATGCTCTGCTCCGACTGGAAAAGGCCGTCTGCGAGGCTTTCCTTCGTAGACAGCACTACGCCACGGTGTTTTTTCATCTGGAGAAGGCCTATGATACCGTATGGCGATACGGTATCATGGAGCACTCTCCACACGGTGGGGGGTGAGGGGACGCCTCCCAATGTTTATATCTGAATTTTTGCGAGATCGTCGATTCCGCGTACGGGTAGGGGGAGCCCTCTCCGGCCCAAAGGAGCAGGAAGAGGGTGTCCCGCAGGGAAGTGTCCTCAGTGTCACACTCTTTGCCCTGAGCATCAACAGCATCACCTCGGTGCTGCCGGAAGATGTTCTCGCTACGCTCTACGTGTACGACCTTTCGATCTCTTTTGGCGTGGCCCAGATGCCAACTCTGGAGCGTCGACTCCTACAGGCATTGAACCGCGTCTCTCGCTATGCCGAAGCGCACAGGTTTCGGTTTTCTTTGGCCAAGACTAAGGTGGTGCACTTCTGCCGCCATCCACGGCTTCACCCCGACCCAGATTTGTTTCTTAATGGGGTGCGCCTGGATGTGGTTGAGTCGCACCGTTTCCTTGGTCTTGTATTCGACCGACGCCTCACCTGGGAGGCTCATATTCGCAGCCTTAGGGTCTCTTGTACCCGCGCCATGGACATTCTCCGTTCCGTGACGTTCAGCGCTTGGGGCGCTGATAGGGCTACTGCCCTACTTTTTTATCGATCCTTTGTTCGTTCGAAGCTCGACTACGGATGCGAGTTTTATGCATCCGCAGCTGAGCGTTTATTGCGGAAGGTGGATTCGATCCACCACACCGGCCTTCGCCTTGCGACCGGTGCCTTCCGCACTTCCCCCATTGAGAGCCTGCTGGTCGATGCTGGGAAGATGCCACTCGCTCTGCGCCGCGTGCAGTGCATCACTCGCCTGTACGTGCGAGCCCGGCGCCTCCCTCAGTCGCCAACAGCTCTCACTGCATCCGCAGCTGATCTCGAAGGTGCCTATGCCGCCGAGAAACGCCAGTCATACCCTAAGCCCTTCGAGTTTAGGGCCAGGAAACTCCTTCGAGAGGTAGATATATTTCTCGGGCCGGTGGCGCCCCTGGTTTTGCCCAGGACGCCACCCTGGAGGGTACCACATTTGGCTATTTGTCGCCACGCCTCTGCTCCCAAAGCTTGTACTGCGACGGGAGTATTGCGTTCGACCTTTTTGGAGCACACATCGTGTCCGCTGAAACCCTGCCAGTGTATACGGGTGGCTCAAGTCCCAAGAGGGGGTCGGCTTCCACGCCGTATCCCCTCTGTTTGAAGTCGGCGGGGCTCTACCAGCCGCTGCGTCTGTCTTCACGGCCGAGCTGGTGGCAATACATCACTCGGGACCGGAGATTACGCGACGTGTTCGGTTCGGAGACCGGATTGTGATCTATAGCGACTCACAAAGCGCCCTGAGTGCTCGCGGGGCATTGGAATCTCCGCACCCACTGCTTCGCGATATCCGTGACGCCACGGTTTTGGCGAGCCGGGCAGATGTCGAGATTATCTTCTGCTGGGTTCCTGGACATGTAGGAATTGCGGGGAATGAGCTCGCCGATGAGGGCGCCAAAGAGTCCGCGAGGACTCTGCGACCGGACCAGCGTTTCGCTCTTCCTCACACCGACTACATGGCAGGAATACGGGCAGCTCTTCGGACTACTTGGCAAAGAAGATGGGAGACGGTCGAAGAGAACTTAAAGTTGCGTGCCATTGCGCCGCGACTGTTCCCATGGACCTATCCCCCAATGCCGCGGCGGCTTCAGGTTGCTCTCTGTAGTCTCCGAATCGGACACACTCGTATAACGCATCACTATTTGATGGAGCGCTCGCCTGCACCCTATTGCAATGACTGCGTCGTCCCCCAGCCTGTTGGCACATTATTGTTGAATGTCCCAGTCTGGGTGATCTTCGCGCACGTTACCTATCCCGGTACCGGGATGGGCGGGGTCGCTACCGCCTGCTCCTTGTACTCGGGACGAGTGTGTGCGTCATGACTGGTGGACCTGTTGACTTTTTGGGGGAGGCCGGCCTTCTCCCTTTCATTTAATCTGGTTTAATTGTTGTTTTTGTTATTGTTTTTGTTATTGTTATTTCTTTTTATTGTTGTTTCCTGTTCAAATTTTTTAAAGTAGCCTAGAACTAGGCTGTTTGTTGTTTACATCGACTTATGCCTAAGCCGGCAGTCGCCAGATAGCCCCTTAAAAAAAAAAAATTAAAAATTATCGATCCTTTGTTCGTTCGAAGCTCGACTACGGATGCAAGTTTTATGCATCTGCAGCCGAGCGTTTATTGCGGAAGGTGGATTCGATCCACCACACCGGCCTTCGCTTTGCGACCGGTACCTTCCGTACTTACCCTATTGAGAGCCTGTTGGTCGATGCTGGGGAGATGCCACTCGCTCTGCGCAGCGTGCAGTGCATCACTCGCCTGTATGCGCGAGCCCGGCGCCTCCCTCAGTCGCCAACAGCTCTCACTGCATCCGCAGCTGATCTCGATGGTGCCTCTGCCGCCAAGAGACGCCAGTCATACCCTAAGCCATTTTGGTTTAGGGCCAGGAAACTCCTTCGAGAGGTAGATATATTTCTCGGGCCGGTGGCGTCCCTGGTTCTGCCCAGAACGCCACCCTGGAGGGTACCACATTTGGCTATTTTTCGCCACGCCTCTGCTCCCAAAGCTTGTACGGCGCCGGGAGTATTGCGTTCGACCTTTTTGGAGCACACATCGTGTCACGCTGGAACCGTGCCAGTGTATACGGATTGCTCCAAGTCCCAAGAGGGGGTCGGCTTCCACGCCGTATCCCCTCTCTTTGAAGTCAGTGGGGCTCTGCCAGGCGCTGCATCTGTCTTCACGGCCGAGTTGGTGGCAATACACCACTCGGTACGGGAGATTACGAGACGTGCCCGGTTCGGAGACCGGATTGTGATCTATAGCGACTCACAAAGCGCCCTGAGTGCTCTCGCGGCATTGGAATCTCCGCATTCCCTGTTTCGTGATATTTGTGACGCCACGGTTGTGGCGAGCCGGGCAGATGTCGAGATTATTTTCTGCTGGGTTCCTGGACATGTTGGAATTGCGGGGAATGAGCGCGCCGATGAGGGCGCCAAAGAGTCCGCGAGGACTCTACGACCGGTCCAGCGTTTCGCTCTTCCTCACACCGACTACATGGCAGGAATACGGGCAGCTCTTCGGACTGCTTGGCAAAGAAGATGGGAGACGGTCGGAGGGAAGTTGCGTCAATTCTGCCGCGACTGTTCCCATGGACCTATCCCCCAATGCCGCATCGGCTTCAGGTCGCTTTCTTTCGTCTCCGAATCGGACATACTCGTGTGACGCATCGCTATCTGATGGAGTGCTCGCCAGCGCCCTATTGCGACGACTGCGTCGTCCCCCAGACGTTTCGCCACATTCTTGTCGAATGTTCCAGTCTGGGTGATCTTCGCGCACGATACCTGTCCCGGTACCGGGATGGGCGGGGTCGCTACCGCCTGTCCCTTGTGCTTGGGACGAGTTCGTGCACATTGACTTGTGGACTTGTTGACTTTTGGGGGGAGGCCGGGCTTCTCCCCTTTATTTAAGGTACTTTTTGTTTTTCGTTTGTTATTGTTGTTTTGTAGGTTGCACTCTCCTGCACCGGTGGTGAGGGGAACCTCCACCCCCTGTCTAGAGATTGCTTCCTGATTGTTAAGTTTTCCAATTTATATCGTTATGTTTTCTTATTTTTTTTTTTTAAAGTAGCCTAGTTCTAGGCTGTCTTTTTTTCGGCGACTTATGCCCAAGTGGGCAGTTGCCAGATGGGCTCTATAAAATAAAAAAAATAAAAAAGAGATCGCTGATTCTGTGTACGGGTAGGGGGAGCCCTCTCTGGTCTAATAGAGCAGGAATAGGTTGTCCCACAGGGAAGTGTCCTCAGCGTTACACTATTTGCCTTGAGCATCAACGGCATTACCTCGGGGCTGCCAGAAGATGTTTTTGCTATTCTCTATGTGCATGACCTCTCGATCTCTTTTGACGCAGCCCAGATGTCGACTCCAACAGGCATTGAACCGCGTCTCTCGCTATGCCGAAGCGCATAGGTTTCGGTTTTCTTTGGCCAAGACTAAGGTGGTGCACTTCTGCCGCCATCCACGGCTCCACCCAGACCCAGATTTGTTTCTTAATGGGGTGCGCCTCGAAGTGGTTGAATCGCACCATTTCCTTGGTCTTGTATTTGACGGACGCCTCACCTGGGAGGCTCATATTCGCAGCCTTAGCGTCTCTTATACCCGCGCCATGGATATTCTTTGTTCCGTGAAGTTCAGCTCTTGGGGTGCTGCTAGGGCTACTGCCTTACTTTTTTATCGATCATTTGTCCGTTCGAAGCTCGACTACGGATGCGAGTTTTATACATCTGCATCCGAGCGTTTATTGCGGAAGGTGGACTCCGTCCACCATACCGGCCTTTGCTTGGCGACTGTTGCCTTCCGCACTTCCCGTATTAAGAGCCTGTTTGTCAATGCTGGAGAGATGCCATCATCTATGTTCCGTGCACAGTGCATTACTCACCTGTACGCACGAGCTGAGCGTCTGCCTTTTTGGCCAACGGCTCTCAAAGCATCCGCAGCTGATCTCGACGGTGCCTATGCTGCCGAGAGACGCAAGTCATACCCTAAGCCCCTTTTGGTTTAGGGCTAGGAAACTCCTTCGAGTGCTAGATATAGCTCTCGGGCCGGTGGCGCCCCTGGTTCTGCCCAGAACGCCACCCTGGAGGGTACAACCGTTGGCTATTTGTCGCCACGCCTCTGCTCCCAAAGCTTGTACGGCGCCGGGAGTATTGCGTTCGACCTTTTTTGAGCACACCTCGTGTCACGCTGGAACCGTGCCAGTGTATACGGATGGCTCCAAGTCCGAAGAGGGGGTCGGCTTCCACGCCGTATCTCCTCTGTTTGAAGTCAGCGGGGCTCTGCCAAGTGCTGCGTCTGTCTTGACGGCTGAGTTGGTGGCAATACACCACTCCTTAAGGGAAATTACGTGACAGTCCCGGTTCGGAGACCAGATCGGGATTTATAGCGACTCACAAGGCGCCCTGAGTGCTCTCGCGGCATTGGAATCTCCGCTCTCTCTAGTTCGCTATATCCGTGATTTCACGGTTTTAGTGACCCGGGTGGATGTCGAGATTATCTTCTACTGGGTTCCTGGACATGTAGGAATTGCAGGGAATGAGCGCGCCGACGAGGGCGCCAAAGAGTCGTGAGGACCCGGCGACCGAACCAGCGTTTCGCTCTTACACACACAGACTATATGACAGGAATACGGGCAGTTCTTCGGACTGCATGGCAAAGAAGATGGGAGACGGTCGAAGGGAACTTAAAGTTGCGTGCCATTGCGCCGCGACTGTTCCCATGGACCTATCCCCCAAGGCCGCGACGGCTTCAGGTCACTTTCTGTCGTCTTCGAATCGGGCACACTCATGTGACGCATCTCTATTTGGTGGACCGATCTCCTAAACCATATTGTGATGACTGCGTCGTCCTTCAGACTGTTCGGCTCATTCTTGTTAAATGTCCGGGTCTGGGTGTTCTGCGCGCACGTTACCTGTCCCGGTACCGGGATGGGCGGGGTCGCTACTGCTTGTCCCTTGTACTCAGGATGGATTCGTGTACACCGACGTGTGGTGGACTTTTAGAATTTTGGAGGAGGCCAGCCTTCTCCCTTTATTTAACTAGTTCTTTTTTTTTTTGTTATTTTAGTAGGTCGCACGTTCCTGCGCCGTGTGGAGGTCCGCCTCCCCCCGACGCCGGAGTTTGCTTCCTGCTCGTTACCTTTTTCCTTTTTTTTATTTTTAATGTTTTTTTTGTTTTTCGAATCTTATTTTAAAGTAGCCTAGTACTAGGCAGTTTTTAATATGGCGACTAATGCCCAAGTAGGCAGTCGCCAAATGAGCTTTAAAAAAAAAAATGTGGAGATGCCACTTGCTCTGCGCCGTGCACAGTGCATTAATCTCCTGTATGCTCAAGCCAGGTGCCTCCCTCAGTCGCCAACAGCTCTCACTGCATCTGCAGCTGATCTCGTCGGTACCTATGCCGCCGAGAGACGACAGTCATACCCTAAGCCCTTTGGGTTTATGGCTAGGAAATTCCTTCGAGAGCTCGGTCTAGCTCTCGGTTTGGTTCTGCCCTGGAGGGTACCACCTTTGACTGTTTGTCGCCACGATTCTGCTCCCTAAGCTTCTACAGCGCAGGGAGTATTGCTTTTGGCCTTTTTAGAACACACTTTGTTTCACATTGAAACCGTGCCAGTGTATACGGGTGGCTCCAAGTCCTAAGAGGGGGTTGGTTTCCACTCCGTGTCCTCTCTGTTTGAAGTCAGCCAGGCTCTGCCATGCGCTGCGTCTGTCTTCACAGCCGAGTTTATTGCAATACACCGCTCGGTACGGTAGATAACGCGACGTGCCCGGTTTGGAGACTGAAATGTTATTTATAGCGACTCACAAAGCGCCCTGACTACCCTCAGGGCATTGGAATCTCCGCATCCCTTGATTCGCGATATCCGTGACGCCACGGTTTTGGCGAGCCGAGCGGATGTCGAGATTATCTTGTTTCTTTCTGTCTTCTCCGAAACGGACACACTTGCGGGACTTACCGCCATTTGATGGAGCGCTTGCCTGCGCCTTATTGCGACGAATGCATTGTCCCCCAGACTGTTTGCATGTTCCTACACTGGAGGAAGGCGGCTTTACCCGCCTTTTTTGTAGCTTTGTTATTTATTTTTTAATATAGCCTAGTAGTTGGCTCTGCTGACTATAGCGATCTATGCTTCAAGTAGCCAGTCACTAGATGAGCTCCTAAATTAAAAAAAAAAAGAAGTTTTAATTACAAGATTGTGCTGTGTAAGGTTAAATTGGTGGTGCATGGATGAGAGGATGTGAAGAAGGACACAAGGAAGGCCGAATCAGAAGTCAAAGATTGCTGAATCAGAGGGAAATGGAAGAGTATGTGAGAATGTTTAAGAGTAGAAGAGAGTAAATAAGTGTGAACAAATGGCTGGAGCAAATGTATAGCAAATTTAGAGAACTGATAGGGTGAAGTACAAGGGCTGTATGTTTGTGTAATAGAACTGGAAAGAAAAATCAGAATGTTGAATGGAAAAATGATAGTTACTGTCCAGTGGAGAGCAAAATAGGCCTTTTTACACTTGCTTAATAGTTCAGATAAGAATTTAAGAGAGAGAGAGGGATGAATTTATGTAGCAAAGCGCAAAGAAAATTAAAAGTGGTTAACCAGAGTAAGGAAGAAGCAAATGTGACATTTTTTACAGATAATTTTTTCCTCAAAAGTAAAAAAGATTGTTTGGAAATCATATAGCTGTAGATTCTTTGGCGTGCATTGTGGCTATGAGGACAAAGTGTGTGTGTTGATACTGGAAGACCACACCCTCCTCTAGATGTCAGCAACAGTTAGGTTGTCCATGCTCACATCACATATCTTCTTGTAGGTGGGCAGAAGATGAATGAGGATCCAGATTGTAACAAAGTTATTCTGGAACTAATGAGAAGAGAAGACAAGAATAGTTGTGTGAACATCAGGGATAAGAATGGCAGGTTTCTTGTCAACAATGAAGTCTAATGTAGAGGGTGAGGGAACTTTGAGATTCAATGTGAGGTTGGAATAGGGTGTTAATAGGATCGGCTATATGGTGTAAATAAACTGGGTGCTCTATCTGTGTATGGAGTATACAATAAAAAAAGTGCTGGTGATTGTGTTATGGAATTGGTCTGGCACCTGTGTTGGACATTTGCAAGTGGAAGAGAGCTCGATGACTGGAAGAATGTTGTGAATATAATTTTTTTTCCTTGAATTTAAAGCCCACTAGCAACAAGATTGTATCACATGAAGCTTGTATGGATGGATCTGTGAAGAAACTGGGCCAGGATGGCACAGAAGCCTCCAGCTGTCACCTGACATCTCCATTGTGGGTGACTGTTGTATGAGGGTAAAATGGAAAAGAGTGAATGGAAGAAATATAGGGGGATAAGTGTGTTTTGCCAATATTTAAATTGCTTGTATGAGAAGGATAACAGTGTTTGATAGGGAATGAGCAAGGGCTAAGAGATGTAAAGTGTATGGAGAAAGCATATGATCACACAATAGGCTAGCATTTTGGCAGGTCCATATGATCACATGATAGGCTAGTATTATGGCAGGTTCATATGATGCAGTGATAGGGTGGCAGTATGGTAGGTTCATATGATCACACAATAAGGTAGCATTATGTCAGGTTGCTATCACATAATAAGGTAATATTATGGAAGGTTTATATGATCACACAATAGGGTAGCATTATGAGAGGTTCATATGATGCAATGATAGGGTGGTATTATGGCAGCTTCATATGATCACATGATAGGGTATCATTATGGTAGGTTCATATGATCACATAATAGGGTAGCATTATGGCAGGTTCCTATCACATAATATGGTAATATTATGGAAGGTTCATATGATCACATGATAGGGTAGCATTATGAGAGGTTCATATGATGCAATGATAGGGTGGTATTATGGCAGCTTCATATGATCACATGATAGGGTATCATTATGGTAGGTTCATATGAGTACATAATAGGGTAGCATTATGGCAGTTTCTTATCACATAATAAGGTAATATTGTGGAAGGTTCATATGATCACACAATAGGGTAGCATTATGGCAGGTTCATATGATGCATTGATAGGGTGGCATTATGGCAGCTTCATATGATCACATGGTAGGGTATCATTATGGTAGGTTCATATGATGCAATGATATGGTGGCATTATGGCAGCGTCATATGATCACATGATAGGGTATCATTATGACAGGTTCTTATCACATAATAAGGTAATATTATGAAAGGTTCATATGATGCAATGATAAGGTGGCATTATGGCAGCTTCATATGATCACATGATAGGGTATCATGGTAGGTTCATATGATCACATAATAGGGTAGCATTATGGCAGGTTCCTATCACATAATAAGGTAATATTTTTGGAAGGTTCATATGACCACATGATATGGTAGCATTATGACAGGTTCATATGATGCAATGATAGGGTGGAATTATGGCAGCGTCATATGATCACATGATAGGGTATCATTATGGCAGGTTCTTATCACATAATAAGGTAATATTATGAAAGGTTCATATGATCATGCGATAGGGTAGCATTTTGACAGGTTCATATGATGCAATGATAAGGGGGCATTATGGAAGCTTCATATGATCACATGATAGGGTAGCATTATGACAGCATCTTAGAATGTATAAAGTTAGTGGTAAAGTATTTTGACTAGTGTGCTGAGTATTTTTGTTCAAAGTAAGTCTTGCATATTGACATTGGGAATGAGGGAAAGGGGTGAAAGATTGATGAGGAATGGAGACAGATGGCTTCTGATTATGGTGGCAATATGTCTTAGTGTTATTGGCTGAAAGTGTGAGAGATTTAAAAATGATCCATGCCTGGGATAGTGTCTTATTAGTGTCTAAAAGAAAGGCAGAGAAGAGTAAAGTAATGGTATTTGGGGATATGAGGGGTTACATTAGACTCTGGTTCTATTACCCTTGAATTAGTTTTTGGGTGTCTAGGATGAATGATAGTGGTACTGATAAGGCACATTGTCACCACAAGATTTTAAATGGTAGAATATTCTATTTTGCATCACATTAGAGCATTAGTGGTTAATGTTTTGAGTGTGGAATGTGCCAGAAAGCTACATGAGAGTATTGTGCTGATGTTAGTTGATAGAAGTTAGACTATGGTACAGAAAGAGAAGAAAAGGGCTTGAGTGAAAGCACTGCAAATAGATGTTTTCAAAAGGGATGCTTCGTGTGATGAACAACTGGATAAGGTGGATGTTATGACTTTGTGGTTATTAGATTGTGACTGGGTTGTGATCTGAGGTGGTCTGGGCATATAATGGGAGAATGGGTGGAAATAGACTTGTGAATACTATATATGAGAGTGAGAGTTGATGTGTGAAGGGTTGGAAGACTGCGTAAAAGCTTGATTTATTATGTAAATGAGTGTTTGAGAGAGAAATGGGCTGAGCACTAAGTAGATAATAGCGTGTATGTATGGAAGGACCCTTTTGGTAGCTTTCTGTTTTGTGATCACTTCTGGTTGGATGTCCTAGTCTTGGGGATCTTCATGCTCATTACCTGTCTAAATTGTGACAGGTAGGGGTATTGACTAGTTTTGAATTTTTAGTTAAATCCTTGGTCGCATCCCTGGGTTCCTAAGAAAGGCGACATCTTAGTGTAGCTATCTTTTCTGTTATGCTTTTTTATTACCATTTGTTTTTATTACTCTTCACTGTTCTTATTTTCTGCCATTTACTAATTTTTTAATTACCTTGAAGATAGGTCAATACAATCCATTGCTATGAATGGCCATTTGGTGTGGATGAAATAGTGCGTAGCTTTGTCCTTTTGAGGGCTTAATAGTAGTGGGAGAGTCTGGGTAGTTTTAGTGTGGGTTCTTAATTGGGTTTGAGGATTATGATTTTACCTTGCTTCCAGATGTTAGGTATTGTATTGTGGTATTTGTTGCTGATGTTTGATCCACAGGCAGCTGAGCGTTTGAGGTTATGAATGATGTGTTTTCTCTGGCACTTTGTGATGGGTGCATAGTCTGGCTCTGGGAAAGAACTGCCTGCATTGAATGACTTTACAATCATTAATGTGGAGTATAAGGCGGCTGATGTGTGCTAAGTGATTGATGATGGGGTTGTTTGTTTGAGGGTATGGTGTCTGATATGGCAATGGCTGTATGTGATTGTGTAATGTTACTGATGGAGAGAGTGATGCTGTTTAGTGTTTTGTAAAGTTTGCTGGTGTTTTTCTTGTGGTCAAGAGTGTTGATATACTTGTGCCAGTTTTTGTTTTTTTGCTCTAGTAGTTTGTTGTTTGTTTGTTGGTCAGGAGAACACAACAGCACTGTCCTCTCACTACTGCGGACAAGCCAACACTGAGCACATGCTGGCAGGCTGAGCGGAGAAACTGAGGGATGTAGTGACGCCATGCAGCCGGCCCAAACTTCTGACTAAATTAAATCACCCTCATCTATACCATTTTTTTAAAACATAAGTTTAGTCCACCCCGCTCACCTGGCCTAAACTTTTGTCAAGCACTGTATAGTGCCGTTTATATCTGTTTTGGGACTACTATTTAGTGTTTCTGAGTATTAGTACATTTAATTTGTGAAGCCTTGCCAGTTGGTAGTTTTGTAATTTGTGTATGTGGGTCTGGCTAGTTGGAGTGTTTCTTGTTTTTGTGGTGGTGATGATTGGGATGTTAGAGAGTGGGGGGGAGAGGAACAAAAGGTGATGTCTGGTTTTGATGGGAGTCTGTGGGCCTGGTTGGAGATGTGCATATGTTGATTGATGTGGTTGAGAATGAAAAGTTGTTTGTTTGGTCAAGGATTACCTCTGCCAATGGCTGGTCTTGTTGGATAGTGGTGAAATTAGGATATTTGGGTGTTTGGTGCTTGCATTGTAATTTTGTTTCTAGTAAGATGGCATTGTATACGTTATGTTATTTGATGAATGTAGCAAGTACATTTTTTTTCTGTTTATGCCATCCTTTTACTTGAAGAATGCTATATTTGCAGTGTGTGTGGTGCTGTACAAATTGGGGAAGTGTATGGGTGTGTGGGATGGGGGAGCATAGGATGGTGGTGGTGAAGTTGTTGAGGATTGTGATAGATGCGATAGTGAGGGGGGTAGGGTCGATGGAGGAGGGTGGTTTACTGGTGTGGGCTATGTTGTGGTGTTGGATTAGTTGGGATTGTGTGTATTGGTGGTGTTTGGGTTAGAATGGGGTGTTGTCTATGTAAGAGGGAGGAGGCATGAAGAGCAGGTCCATGTTATTCTGTTGTCTTTTTTGTTAGTGATGTACATGTGAAGTGGGTACAGTTCTTGCCAGAATTGCATTGAACTGAACTCTTCATCTGTTGGCTTGATGGGAAAGAGGTTGAGCATGTCGGCCATGTGTGTTTGGAAGTGGATCCAGGATTGCTTTCAATATCTCTGGTATGAAGGAGCTTCTGAGAAATGACTGCCGGAGAGTTATTTCTCAGTGTAAACAAGTGTGGTTGTGTGTGTTGTTTGAATTTGTTGGGTGACTGAAAACTCTCCCTGGTACTCGCACCCCAGTGGAGGGGTGTTGTGGCAGTTTGGACTTCATAGCTCCTCTTGTTAGCAGCTTCTGGGGGTTGGTTCCACGATGTAGTTTCATACACCTATGCTTTGAGGTGTGGTCCCCACAATGTAGACACTGCCATTACAGGACCAGAGAAAATAGTAGATGTTAATGGTTTGTGATAGTTTTGTACTTTCAACAGGTTTACAGCCCTGACCTAGAGAGCACCCCGCTCTATGTCTATAAACTTCCGGAGGATACAGTGCAAGTCGTCCTCCATGAGGAGATCATCTTCGCTCTCACAAAGGCAGAACCTCCCAAGATTTCAGTTCTGTCAACACTCCACGCTGCTTCCACAAAGATTGATGGAGAAATTGTGAGTGTTGGTGTCCACATAACTATCACATGTCTCTTTTATATCCATTGGCTGAATTTTTTATTAAATCTAACTTTATATTTAGTGGTGGGAGCAGCATTTTCATAAGATCAATAATGGGTTGGCATCAATATTTTGGAATGCAGGTGTAAAAGATCTTTGAGTTGGCCATTCATGCTGTTCAAAGTGTTTTGTATCTGCCTGGCATAACCTTCTTTCATTTCTAATATCATAGAGATAACCTTGAGATAACAAATTATCCACTGATTACCATTGTATTTGATGGCATCAAGTAGAATTGTCATGTTGTCAACTTTGTCAATTGGATAGAATGACCAACTGGAGTAAAGACAAGATTGTTACCATTATTTAAGACCACAGGTTTGAGACTTCTCCTTGATGAGTCTATAAATTGTCTCCAATCAGATGGTTGATACACATCTTCTAAAGCTTTGATCAAGCCCTTAATCTCTAAGCAGTACACCAATGATGAATTCTCAGGAAAAAGACCTTCCTGAATTCTTCATCTATAGTTCTTTACCAGTAATATGTTTTTTCTGGTGCCAATAGATTGCTCTCACTAAGATAAGAGCCAGGGAGCTAGGATGACTCTTTTGATAATCCTAAATCTCTTGATATTATTAAGTTGTGTTTGTATTAATATTTTGGTTGAATGAAACTAGATTGTGTTATAATGAATGTTTCAGAGGTGCTCTAATTGTTTATCCTATCATCACTGACTTTATCCAGATACAAACTTTCAGGTAATTCTGAAACTGGAATACCTGGTACATGGGGTATTTGTTGGCTATATGGCAGAGGGCACATCTGAGTATTTAACAGCATGTTTTTCTTGTTTATGTACTCCTGAAACAAAAGATAGATATTTAAGTAATTTTTACGATATTAAAAAAAAAAGAAAAAGACGATAACACTGGTTTCCTAACTTTCAGAGACAGGATGCATTAGAATCTAGTACAATTAATAGCTGTTCATTAAGTTATTAACCATTAGAAGTTCCTACATTTCATTTGGTTACTAAGTGACAACCAGAATTTAAATTTTTTTTTAACATTAAGACTTCATTACTTCATTAAACTATATTATCATTGGCTTACAAAGGATTTTCACTTATATAAGCCAAGTAGCTTTGAAATTTGGAGAACCTTTGAATGTTCACAAATTTGCATTTTTGTATTGGAAAATTAGTAAAAAGTTTTACAAAATTACCTACCTTGTAAATTTGTTATGCAGAAATAGCATTCCTTTATATTTTCCTTTCCTTCCCTCCGCAGCATTGTATCAAGTATTTGGTACATGTTTGGCATCAAATGTTAGGAGCAAAATCCTTATCCTGATCTCCCATCTCCATGCCAAAATAGGCATGATAGCAGGTCTTTACAGATTCTTTGATGTTTGATTTTTGCCCAGTAAGCACAAATTTGCTACATACTGTACATAGCAGTCTATTTGGGTCATTTTTGCATTTTCTATTCATTGTAGTGATTTTAAAAAATAAATAGTTATGATATATTGTTCTCTGCTAACTTTTCAATCAAAATCTAAAATTATGAAAGAAAGCCTTCTGCAAGTTGAAAAATGCATAAAAATAAAGTGTTTTAATGAAATACAACTACATCTGATCTGACACCAAAAATCTTGCATATTTGTGTAATTCTTCCAACATTCTTATGCCAGTTGCTATGGCATTGTAGTGGATGGTCCTGGCTACAACCTTCCACCAATATCCGTTTGCTCACTCGTGGGGACACCTGGGAGAATGGAAGGAGACGTAGACACATTTATTTTAATATATCCCCACCTCCCACGAAGCTCAACTATGGATGCGAGTTTCATGCATCCGCAGCCGAGCGTGTAGTAAAGAAGGTGGACTCGATCCACTACACCAGCCTTCGCCTGGCCACCGGTGTTTTCCTCACTTCCCCCATGGAGAGCTTACTCGTCGATGCTGGGGAGATGGCATTCGCTCTGCGCCGTGCGCAGTGCATTATTTGCCTTTACACGCGAGCCTGGTGCCTCCCTCAGGAAGGCAACTTCCAGGAAACTCCTTCGAGAGTTAGGTATAGCTCTCGAGCCGGTGGCGCCCTTTGTTCTGCCCAGGACGCCACCCTGGAGGGTACCACCTTTGACCATTTGTCGCCACGCCTCTGTTCCCAAAGCTACTACAGCGCCGGGAGTATTGCGTTCTGCCTTTTGGGAGCACACTTCGTGTCACGTTGGAACCGTGCCAGTGTATATGGATGGCTCCTAGTCCGAAGAGGGGGTCGGTTTTCACGCCGTATCCCCCCCCTGTTTGAAGTCAGCGGAGCTTTGCCAGGTGCTGCGTCTGTCTTCTTGGCCGAGCTGGTTGCAATACACCACTCGGTACGGGAGATTACGCTACGTGCCCGTTTCGGAGACCGGATTGTGATCTATAGCGACTCACAAAGCGCCCTGAGTGCTCTCGGAGCATTGGAATCTCCGCATCCCCTGCTTCGCGATATCCGTGACGTCACGGTTTTGGTGAGCTGAGCGGATGTCGAGATTATCTTCTGATGGATTCCTGGACATGTAGGAATTGCGGGGAATGAGCGCGCCGATGATGGCGCCAAAGAGTCCGCGAGGACTCTGCGACCGGACCAGCGTTTCGCTCTTCCTCACACCGACTACATGGCAGGAATACGGGCAGCTCTTCGGACTGCTTGGCAAAGAAGATGGGAGACGGTCGAAGGGAACTTAAAGTTGCGTGCCATTGCGCCGCGACTGTTCCCATGGACTTACCCCCCCAATGCCGCGACGGCTTCAGGTTGCATTCTGTCGTCTCCGAATTTGACACACGCGCGGGACGTTCCGCCATTTGATGGAGCGCTTGCCTGCGCCTTATTGCGACAACTGCGTTGTTCCCCAGACTGTTCGGCACATTCTTGTTGAATGTCCCAGTCTGGGTGATCTGCGCGCACGCTACCTGTCCCAGTACCGGGATGAGCGGGGTCGCCACTGCTTGTCCCTTGTACTCAGGATGGGTCCATTCACCTTTTTTTTTTATTTCTTTTTACATATTGTTATTATCTTAATGTAGCCTAGTAATAGGCTCTCGTGAGTACGGCGACTTATGCCCAAGTAGGCAGTCGCCAGATGGGTCTTTAACTCTCCCCCCCCTAAAAAAAACCCACCTCCCACTTTAAATCACCCTACAGTATATACACACGATCTTCTTCCCCAAATACAATCAAACAAAATATATATAAATCATTACAAAAATGATTTACAAACGTATAAATGCAGGTACATATGCAGTCCCCCTTGTTAACAAAACCAAAAGAACAGAGAAATATGTGCACAAAAGCCCAATTTTAAATTCGGGGTGGCTTGTTAGATCTTTGATGGTCTCTAATTTGCCCTGGGGCATTTTCTCGTGCCATATTCACGGTACACTCGCTTTCTCCTCATGGAATGGAAAAAAGGGGCGCAGGCGTGGTCTCTCTCAAGGGAGAACAGAAGGTAGAATGTGGCAACCCTGAATCACACCAGACGTGCCTGAAACCGGAGCTACCCACTTTAAGACCAAGCAGCGGGATCTAAGGAGCTGGAAAATGGGAACAAAAATTACATCCCTCCTGTTTTCTTGTTGTTTTTCTCCTTCTCTTACTCATACACCCTCATACATATACAGCTTGCTCACTCACACACACCTGGACTTCCTTCCCAGCTCTGCTTACGGTGCAATCACCTCGCAGTGAGCACCAAGGGACTTGTGAATAATCTATCCATCCCAGCTCTGCTCTATAAACACATATACTGTTGTCTAATTAAATCACTTCACTCACTCTTCTCTGGCTTTAACTTCACTCGAGTGTTAAATTAAATTAAATCTTAAGGGGTAGAAAAAGAGTTACTCTTCGGTGAAAGACTGGGTTTGACACTACTTCTGTGCAGCTCTTGTCCTCCATCCTTCACTGACAGCTGAAATAAAATGTGGTCATTAGACTGGGCATAGGTGAGCTTAGGCAAACAAGAATGAAAACCCCCCCAAAATTACCACAGCGTCTACCTGTACAGGACAACAAAATTGACCCCGTCCTGCAGGAAATCCATCTTCCCGATGGTGAAGAGGTCTTGTATATGTTTCCTTGCCCTGCATCCCCGACTCCGACGGCCCCCAGCAGGGAGAAAGGCGTAGAGTCATCAGAAAAGGAGGACGGAAGAGGAAGCGCGGCCCCGAATCAAGATATGGACGATACCGACTCAGAGTTCGATTACGAAGTGGATCTACCTTCGCACACTAAGCCGAACGCTTGTCTCGTGATCACCAAGTCGTCACTTTATTTGTGTCAAACGAGGTGAGAGTTGTGCAAGGTCTTCGAGGGTGGGGGGTAGGAGAGGTTTAAAACCATTTTTTAATACCTCAATTGAGGGCCACGGTGTTAAGGTGTACTATAACTTGTTCTAACCACGGTGTAAGTCCGTTATGTACAGCTTAGAATCTGACACCCCTTTATAATAGGATATAAAATACGCCCGGCTTTGGTGAGGAAAAAGTTAGGCGGTGTAAAATCGTCGAATGCACTCAAGATGGCGAGGTTTCTGTGTGAAAGGTAGTACAATAGTGCCAATACTATCCTAGCGGGATTGCATTTAATTAAGAGTTTAAACAGTTTTAACTTTATTTTGTACAAATAAAATGAGAGAATCTTTAGTCATATGAATAACTATTCAAACTTTTATAACAAATAGTGAATTACAAAATGGATAAAATAGCACCTTTACCCCTATTACTGTCTGACTAACCTCTATGTTGTGATTAATCTAGGACTTCAATTTTGAATGTCAGGTATTTTCGCCACTTCACTCAGTGCAGAGAGGTTCGCTAATAGATTAGAGTTACTGAAGTTTCTTTACCAACTTAAAGTTCCTTTGAAGGTTAGACGGCATACGAGTGAGAACTTCGCGACTGAAGACGAATACGAACGAATGGCAAGGAGTTCCTATATGTGTGTTTCTGGCTTTTGCCTCGCTTCGCTCCCTAGACCCATGGCTCCTTGCATGTGATCTTTCGCACGCAGGGGAGGCCGACGGTGCGAGGAGAGCTGGACACGGTCCTGAAGTTGACCTCGCCCTAGATGGCAGGAACAGTGAACCTGAGTTCACCCCTCCGTAAGCTTCTCAGGCGGCTCAGGCCCCCGCGAACTCATTTCGGAGAACTATCTTGCTGAGGTTGGTCCATCCGGCCTTGAGGCCCTTTCTTCTCCAAAGAAGAAGAAAGTCAAAGAGCACTAGGGGTTCTTCTCTCTCTGCGGAGACTCAGAGGACGGTCAGGTCCGCTGCCGCTTCGACAAGCGACCAGGTCAAGATCGCCACGTGTCTTTCCTCGAGGCTCCTTCGGGCGGGGAGGCAAAGACAAAAACCAGTCACAAGTTTGCTGAGCAGAGCCTCAATTACATCGAGGGTCCCTCATTCATAGACTACTTGGCGTTTTTGAATCCTCTTGCTTCACATGCTTTCTGGTTATTCGCTTCGTATATGGCAGCATGTTGGCCAAATGTCAAATGCTCCATTAAAGGAGAGCATTAGCTAGTTTGAGTGGTAGAGACGAAGGTGACCCGTTTCTCGGACGGGAGCCTTCTGGCGTATGCGTCTGCCCCTTCCCAGACAGCCACGATTAGTTCACTTGGACAATCAATGGCTCACTGGTGAGTTGACGCCGCATTCTGCCATATATATTATTTGACGCATAGTAAATGTGCAGAATGTTCTATTATCTGAATAATTAACTATAATTTAATAAATGTTATCAATGTTTGCAAACTATATACATGTTTATATGTAATCTTTGCCATTTTAGTGGAAGAATAATTTACAGCTTTAGGTATGTGACATCACACTTGTTTAAATAGGAACCTTATGCGCAGTCTTTGTAGAAAATATAAGCAGTCGGTGTTGAACAAAGTTTCCACTGCGTGTCGCTTGAACAAAAAACAAATGACATTCGCATAGAAGCATATTTAAGAATCTGCAATTAAAATCGATCTTGAGGTTTTAAGTGATTATCAAGATGAAGGTCAGAAGAAATAGTGATCAACATCCCTATAATAAAAGTGATATCAAGATCCTGCCCATCTCTGGTCGTGATGGCTTCTTTCGGTGTTCCTAAAGCTGTCCCCTAAAGGAGGACGACGCTAAAGGCGCTTCGGCTCCTACTCCCCCTCCCAAGGTTGGACTGGTGCGACTCAGAGACACGAGGTCTCCAAAAGAGGGACTCTCGCCTTCAAATCCCACCAAAGGTTCCGAGGCGGAGGGAGGAAAAGATTCATAGAGTGAGCTTAACCACCCCTGATAAGTCCTCGAAGGCGACAGCCTTTGCAACACCTTGTTCTACCAACAGCGACTGTAGTTCTGTCACTGAGAAGCATATAGCCATTCCCGGCAGGGTCTTCTCTTCGAAGAGGGCCTCCGCATCTCCGAGCTAAGCCTGGAGGGCATATGCCATCAATGGAATTGCCGCGGACTCCGGGCCAATTGAGAGGAGCTGTGGAGACTGGTCTCCTCCCGTCCCCATTAACTATTTTTCTGTAGGAGACCATGCTGGGTGCGTGCCTCCTGCCCAGCCTCCCGGGAATAAAGGGATTTTTCGACCCAACAATCATTGGATAGTGGCAGTGCAGCTATACTTGAATAGGAGGTATAATGTAATTTGCGCATAGATTCCGCCATCAACCAACTTAGACGCGGGGGGGGATTTCCGCCGCATCGTGGCATGGTTGCGGAGGCCCTTTCTCCTGTTCGGGTATTCTAACGGTAGACACCTCCTGCAGGGTGACTACACGATCAATAGCACAGGTCGGGTTCTTTCTGACCTGATCGACTAGCTGGAGATAGGTATCCTAAATGTGGAGGAGTTTACGCAGCACTGTCCGAAAACCGGTTCATTTTCCTGTCTTGATCTATCCCTTTGCTCTCCGGATGTACGGACTGATTTGGGGTGGGAGGTGGTCGATGATCTCCATGATAGTGATCACTTTCCCATTCAACTATTATTTTCTGGGCCGCTGCAGCCTGAAAGACCACCCGATGGTGCTTGGAGCGGGAGCGGTGGTCCGCATTTCAAGAAATGATTGATTTCTCCACTTGAGTTTAAGTCGTTGGTTGAGCCCGTGGGAGTTCTTTTCCGGAAACCTCATCGCCGTGAGCCTAACTACTATTCTTACAACGTCTGGTCGTTTTGCACGCCGACTGCTTCCTTTTTGGTCAGCCGAGTGTGAGACAGCCCTATACAAGCGTTATTCCTACATGGGCTATAACCACCTCCCGAACGATTTCACTATTGGTGAATTTCGTCTAGCTGGCTAGGTTCCGGTATGTTTCGAAGCACTCCCGCCGCTCTTCCTGGTAGTGATATATGTCTTCACTTATGGCAAGACCCGTCTTATAGAAGTATAGAAGCGAGTCAAAAGGATTGTGGGTAATTTCTCACAATTTCTTAACGACCATTTTCTCCGCATTCTCTAGCCGTAATGCTGCTCAGCACCATTCAAAGCAACCTCCTGGCGAATGCCTACTCTGCTCGCTTTTCGCAACCCTGTGATTTATCATTTTACCCCCTCAGGTTCCCTCCCAATTTATTTAACCTGCGGTTGTAAATTGATGTTTTCGACCGACGCCTCAACTGGAATGCTCATATTCGAGGACTTGGGGTCTCTTGTACCTCCTCCATGGACATTCTTGTTCCTTTACATTCAGCACTTGGGGTGCTGATAGGGCTCCTGCCTTACTTTTCTATTGATCATTTGTTCGTTCGAAGATTGACTACGGATTTGAGTTTTATGGATCTGCAGCTGAGCGTGTATTGTGGAAGGTAGAGTCAATCCACCACAACTTTCACCCTCTGGCGACCAGTGCCTTCCGCACGTCTTCCATTAAGGGTTTACTTGATGCCAGGGAGATGGCACTCGCTCTGCGCCGTTCATATTGCTTGTATTCGCGGGCCTGGGCGCCTGTTGCCAACGGCTTTCACTGGCGAGAGACGCCGTTCATATCATAACCCTTTGGTTTCAGGGCTAGGAAACTCCTTCGAGAGCTCGCTTTAGCTCTCGAGACGGTGGCGCTTCTGGTTTTATTCATGACGCCACCGTGGAGGTTACTACGTCTGAATAATTGTCGCCACGCCTCTGCTCTAAAAACTTCCAAAACGCCGTCAGTATTGCTTCCGAACTTTTTGGAACACACTTCCTGTGACACTTGATCTTGCCAGTATATATGGATGCCTCTAAGTCCGAGGAGGGCGTCGGCTTCCACGTCGTCTCACCTCTATTTGAAAACAACTGGTCTCTACAACCTGCTACGTCTGTCTTCATGGCCCAGCTGATTGCAGAATACCGTCCCCGTAAGGGGCGTGGTGATTTGCCTTCCTGGCCGCCGTGCTGATGGGACTCAGCGCCCCGTCCGGCCCCTGCTTAGCTCTTCTTCTTTCTGGCACCCTGTATTTTTACCCTATTTCCTCACTCTCCCTGCAACCTCTCCCACAACATTCTCTGGTCGGCCTCTTATTTCACAGAGTAGAGGTCGACCAGCTTCCTCTCACCCAACTATCCCGGATCGGGGTTGGGGTGAAGGGGAGAACGCCCCCTGACCCCTGAGCTCCGGTTTGGGATGGTGGGTTTTTAACAACCCGCTTCACCCCCACCCTCACACCCCCTTTCTCTCTTCTTTTTTCAGAAAAGCGACTTTATGCCTTGCCTAAGGTGGAGCCGCCTCGCGGATGGGCTGCAAGGTCACTAAGCGATATGAGTGTCCTCAAATGGCGGCAGATGACTTTGCCGGCCCCGTGTTCACCCCACGCAAAGTGGGCTACTGCGTGGGGTGATGAGCGTTCGCGTCCCGTGAAAACACCAGGGTCACCATGCCCATGAATGAAATTAAAAAAAAAAAATCTCTCCCTAACTTCCCTTTTATCAGCGACGGAGCCTCCTGCGGGCTGCTCCACTGAAAAAAAAGGAGTTTCCCCCATCCCCAGTGCTTTCCCAGAGGACCCTCCAAAACTCTTCAACCGGAGAGGAGGTTTACTCCTCTTCTTTGCCTACTGTGTAGGGGACTCCAGCTCACACCTCTTTCTGGAGTCGCTCTTAAGCGACTTAACCTTTCCAGCGGCAGTCCCCCTTTTGCTTTCCAAGGGGACGGCCAAGAAAGCAGGTAGGATGCCCATAATTGACCGCTCCTACAGGAAGCGGCTCGATAGGTCCAACTCCCTTAGGAGCACGAGTGGTGCGATGGCTCGTCGGCCCGTGACCTCCAAAGTCCTGCTCGCGCGTATATCAGGCTTAGAAGGGGTCACTATACTTGCCCCCTTCTCCTCCCCGAGGGAGCTCATTCGTCGGCCCAGGACAGAATCAGAGGTACCTCGAAAGAGACCCGTGATGTCTTAGGGGGAATGGTTACAGGGGGGACCCCCTGAGATGGACATGGTCCCTGATGTGACCCACCCCGGGCTCGGTGCCAAGCACAGAACCCATGTCCGCCCCTATACAAGCTCCTCCTGAGATGGCTCGGGTCCCCGAGACCTCACAAATAGAGGAGGGATCACCTCCCCCGGCTGGTGCTCCTATGACAGGCAGGACCTTCTCCATTCCAGAGAAAGATTTTGCCGAAGCCGACCCTTCTGGCCTAGGGCCTCTTACCGGTGTATGAGAGAATCGGGTTCATTCCCCGCTCTCCTCTCCTAAATAAAAAAGACTAGGGGGCTCCTCTTCCTCCGCGGGAGCCACGGGGACGGACGGGGCTGCTGCCGTTTCTGTATGCGACCAACCCAAGATCTCCACGTCTGTCTCCGGTGCCTCCCCGGGTGGGGAGTCCCAGACTAAGACCACAACTGCGCAAAGCGGAGCCTCAATTACGTCGAGGCCCCTCATTCAGAGGTTACCTGGTGTTTTCGAGCCCGCTGGCTTCAAACGCTTCCTCGTTATTCGTTCCACTGATGGCAGCATGTTGGCTAAGGGCAACATGATCCATCAGAGCAGACCTCTAGTTAGCGTAATTGGTAGAGAGCCGAAGGTGACCCGTTTCTCGGATGGTAGCCTTCTGGCGAATGCGTCGAATCCCTCCGAGGCGGCTATGATTACTGCCATTCGAACGCTTGATGGCACGCCGGTGAGTGTGACGCCGCATTCTAGCCTGAACTTCGTGAAAGTAGTAGTTTATGCGAGGGAACTCGTGGACTACTCCATAGATGACCTCACCTTAGTGCTGGCCGATCATGGAGCGGTCAATGTCGAACGTGTGAAGAGAAAATAGGCAGGGGACTCGAGACCCACCCCTACACTCTTCGTCACGTTCGACTATGACAAGCTCCGTGAGTTTTGTCACAGATAGTATCGCTACCCTGTGAAGGCATTCGTGCCAGTGCCGCGAAGGTGTTACTACTGTCACCGTTTCGGCCATACTAATCGCTCGTGTAGAGGCGCAAAGTCGGGGTTACTCGAAGCATAAGTGGGCGTTATCGCGATAACGATATCGGGTTATCCGATATTTTTTTTCCGCGATATCGATTAATCGGTATCGCCGATACTTTTGGTTCAAAACTAGCGATAATCGATAATTTCAGTTCAGTTTTTGGTTCCAGTTTAGCACAGGGGCGACCCGCGCGTGCCTTGGAGGCAGAAATATGTAGGTCCGAGCTGTGAGGAGGATCCTCAAAACCTATAAGGAGATGAAGGAGGGCCTCACCAGGTAAGAAACTAAGAAACAGTATTCAAATATTTTTACTATTGTATTATAAAATAACGCTATATATAGTCAATAATCAATATTGTATTATAATTTTGGGTTTATCGATTTATCGGTTAGCACGCCCACCTATGACCCGAAGTCTGTGTAAGTTGCTCCAAGGCCACACACGATAAGTCCAAATCATGTGTGACAAAGTGTGTCAATTGTGGAGCGCCGCATCTCCCTCGAAGGCGACCTCGCCTTCAGCCTCCTGGGAGCGTACGGCCATTGCCGTGAGGGTCTTCTCTTCGAAGAGGGCTCCCGCATCTCCTTCGAGCTAGGTCTTGAGGGCATATTCCTTCAATGGAATTGCCGTGGACTTCGGGCCAACTGGGAGGAGCTGCGGAGGCTTGTCTCCTCCCGTTTCCCGTTAGCTATCTTTTTGTAGGAAGGTGGACTCGATCTACCAAACCGGCCTTCTCCTGGCGACCGGTGCCTTCCGTACTAACCCCATTGAGAGCCTACTTGTCGATACTGGGGAGATGCTACTCGCTCTGCGCCGCCCCGTAAGGGGCGCGGCGATTTGCCATCCTGGCCGCCGTGCTGACGGGACTCAGCCCCGTAAGGGGCGCGGCGATTTGCCATCCTGGCCGCCGTGCTGACGGGATCCAGCGCTCCGTCCGGCCCTAGCTTAACCACTCTTCCTTCCTTCAAAACACTTGTTTCCTCTCTCTTCATACAACCTCTCGCACAACTTTCTCTGGTCAGCCTCTAATTTCACAGGGTAGATGCTGACCTTCTCAGCCAACCGTCCCGGATCGGGGCTGAGGGGGGAGGGGACAATATTCCCTAACCCCTGAGCTCCGGTCTGGGGTGGCTGGCTTTTAACAACCTGCTTCATCCCCACCCATACCTTCCTCACATCCCTTTTCCTCTCCTCTTCAAAATCTATTAATTTTTACGCCGTGCTCAAGGTTGAGCCGCCATGCCGATGGACTGCCAGGCCTCCAGGCGGGAGGGGTGGTCCCAAATGGCGGCGCCTGGCTCTGCCAGGCCTGTAAGCACCTCTTGCAGTGCGGGCAACTGCAAGAGGTGATGAGCTATTGCGTCCCGTATTAAAAAGAGGGTCACCATGCCCATGTATGAAAAAAAACAAAAACCCCAACCCCCAACTTCCCCAAAAACATCTACGGACCGCCCTTGGGCAGCTCCACCGAGAAAATGGAGGTCCCCATCCTTGTGCTTGCGCAGGGGACCCTCCATACTTCTTTAACCGGAGAGGAAGCTTACTCCTCTCCTACGCCTACGGGTGTAGGGGACTCCCCCTCACCCCCTTCTCTGGAGGAGCTTTTGGGCACCTCCCTATCTCCAGCGGCAGTCCCTCCTTTGCTTTCTAAGGGGACTGCCAAGAAAGCCAGTAGGCAGCCCATTGCCGACCGCCCCTCGTGCAAGCGGCTCGGTAGGGCAAACCCCCTTAGGGGGGAGAGGGAAGCCAGGCCCCTTCGGTCGCTTCCCTCAAAAGATCTGCTGGCAAGAATTTTAAACCTTGCTGGGGTCAAGGCCTGTGCCTCCCCACACAAGACTGGCGACACTGCCAAGGGGACCTGCGATGTCCTGGGAGGGGATGGCCAACTGGAGGCCCCTCCTGTGATAGACATGGTCCTTGAGGAGACCCAGCCTCAGACGGTAGGGCCTTCCATGGGGGGGAATCCGGGCTCGGCGCCAAGCACCGAACCCGAATCCGCCCCTATGCAAGGTCCACCTCAAATGGCCGAGGGCTCCGAGGCAGTAAAAGGAGGGGAGGGATCTCCTCCAAAAGGTGCCCCTACGACTACCAGGACCTTCTCCATTTCGGAGAGGGACCTGGCTGAGGCCGGCCCATCTGGCATGGGGGCTTCTGCCGGCGGAGGTGAGAAGCGGGTTCATTCCCCGCCCTCCTCTCCTAAGAAGAAAAAGACTAGAAAGACGAAGAAGACTCGGGGCTCCTCTCCATCCGCGGGGGCTGCGGGGACGGATGGGTCTGCTACCACTTTGGTAGGCGACTAAGCCAAGATCGGCACATCCGGCCCCTCTACCCCCTCGTGTGCGGAGCCCCTGACTAAGACTAACACCAAGAATGCACAGGTCGGAGCCTCGATGACATCGGGGCCCCTGATTCAGAGGTTACCTGGCGTTTTGGAGTCCGCTGGCTTCAAACGCTTCCTCGTTATTCGCTCCACGGATGGCACCATGTTGTCCAAGGGCAACATGATCCATCAGAGGAGAGGATTAGCTAGTGCAATTGGTAGAGAGCCGAAGGTGACCCGTTTCTCGGACGGGAGCCTTCTGGTGAATGCGGCGAATCCCGCCGAGGCGGCCAAGATAAGTGCTCTTCGGACACTTCATGGCACCCCGGTGAGTGTGACGCCGCACTCTACCATGAACTTTGTGAAAGGAGTAGTTTATGCGAGGGAACTCGTTGACTACTCCATTGAGGACATCACCCTAGAGCTGGCTGACCATGGGGCTGTCAAGGTCGAACGTGTGATGAGAAAACAGGGAGGGGCCTCGAGACCCACCCCTACACTCTTCGTCACGTTCGACTGTGACAAGCTCCCTGAGTCGGTGCGTGCCGGTTGGTACCGCTACCGCGTGAAGGCATTCGTGCCACTGCTGCGGCGGTGCTATTACTGTCACCGCTTCGGCCATACGAATCGCTCATGTAGACGTACAAAGTCGGTGTCACCAGAAGTCTGTGTAAATTGCTCCAAGGTCGCACACGATAAGTCCAAATCGTGTGTGGCCAAGTGTGTCAATTGCGGAGAGCCGCACCCTGCTTCTTCGAAGCAATGTGGTGCATATCTCCTTGAGAAAGAAATCCTGGCCGTTCAGGCCCAGGATCGACTCTCATTCCGCGAGGCAAAGGACTTGGTCCTGGCGCGCCCGGCTCTGCCTGGGACGTCATATGCCTCAATAGTTAGAAAGGCACCCTCTGCTCCTGGCCCATCCAGGCCAACGAGCATGGTTGTTTCCGCGCCCATTGGGAGCCCTTCTGCTGGTTCTATCCAACCCGGGTGCTCCCCTGGTAGAGCTGGCGGCAAAAAGGGTTCATCCCCTGCCCGGCTAAAACCAGGGCTCCCCCCTCTTCCTCCAGCGTGACCGTTTCCCGTAAGGCGAAACGGCCACGCGCCTCCACCGAGTCTTTAGACTCACAGGAGGCAACACCCCTGAAGATGGTCGCTAGGCTATCTTTCGGGGTTCCTAAAGCTGTTCCCCGAAAGGAGTTCAGCAACAAAGCAGCTTTGGCTCCTTCGCTCATGCTCCGAGGTGGAGCGAGTGGCTCGGAGACGGTGGTTCCTCTAAAAGAGGGCCCCGCGCTTCCGAAGCCGCAACGCCCGCCTAAGGTTTCGAGGCGGAGGGAGGAAAAGACTCGCATGGCGAGCCTAACCTCCCCCAATAAGTCTTCGGAGGCGACAGCGACTTCAGCGCTTTGTCCGGCCAACAGCGCCCGGGGTTCTGCCCCCGGGAAGCGTCCGGCCATTCCCGTGAGGGTCTTCAGTTCGAGGAGGGCTCCCGCCTTTCTTCCGAGCTAGGCCTGGAGGGCATATTCCTTCAATGGAATTGCCGTGGACTCCGGGCCAACTGGGAGGGGTGGCGGAGGCTCGTCTCATCCCGTTCCCCGTTAGCTATCGTTTTGCAGAAGACCATGCTTGGCGCGTGCCCCCTGCCCGCCCTTCCAGGGTATAAGGGTCTTGCCACCCCACCACCGCGGCATGGCCGGGCTGGGGGATGCGTGGTTTACACCCGGCATGATGTCTCCGTTCTTGCTTTCTCTTTAGATACCTCCTTTCAGGCAGTGGCTGTGCAGCTGCACCTGGATAGGAGGTATACTCTGATTTCTGAGGAACATTCCACCGTCAGCTGACTTCGACGCTGAGGACTTCCGCCGCGTCGTGGCACGGTTGCCGAGGCCCTATCTCTTGCTTGGAGATCTGAACGGCAGGCATCCTCTCTGGGGAGATTACTCCATAAATCCCAGGGGAAAAGTCCTTGCCGATCTGATCGAAGAGCTTGAGAGGGGTGTCCTAAACGTGGATGAGTTTACGCATCATTGTCCGAGAACCGCTTCATTTTCTTGCCTCGACCTATCTTCGTGCTCTTCGGATGCACAGCCTGATTTTGATTGGGGGGTGGTCGATGACCTCCATGGTAGTGATCACTTTCCCATTCAAATATCATTTTCAGGGCAACTGCCGCCTGAGAGACCACCTCGGTGGTGCTTGGCGCGGGCGCGGTGGCCTGTATTTCAGGAAATGACTGAATTCTCTATCTCAGTCGAGGAGTTTAGGTCGGTAGATGAGGCCGTTGAGTTCTTCTCCGGCAACCTCATCGCCGTGGGCCTGACTACTATTCCTAGGACATCTGGCCGTTTTGCACGCCGACCACTCCCATGGTGGTCGGCCGAGTGGGAGACGGCCTTCAAACAGAAGCGTTATGCCTACATACGCTATAAGCGCCGCCCGAACGATTTCACTGTCGCTGAATTTCGTCGGGCTAGGGCTAGGTTCCGGTATATTTCGAAGCACGCCCACCCGCCGCTCTTCTTGGCAGGCATACGTGTCTTCACTTAACGGGAAGACCACTTTAGCTGAGGTGTGGAAGCGAGTCAAAAGGATTCGGGGCAAGTTCTCGCAGGACCCCCCTCCCGTTCTCCAGGAGAATGGGACCGCAATCTCGGACCCCGCGTCCTTGGCGGAATCCTTAGCGACCGCTTTTTCCGCATTCTCCAGCCGTGATGCTGCTCCGCCAGCATTCATTTCACGTCGTGATGTCGCGGAAGGCCGCCGGCTGGACTTTACCTCCAGAGGCGGAGAACCCTTCAACGACAAGTTTACTGTGAGTGAGTTGCGTTCCGCTCTCGCTTCGTGCGCGGACACCGCCCATAGTCCGGACGATGTCCCGTACGCCATGCTTCGATCGACACCTGGGTGAGCGAGGCATGGCCTTTCTGTTAGATTTGTTCAACAGGATCTGGGTGGAAGGTCTTCTCCCAGAGTCCTGGCGAATCGCTACTGTGCTCGCCTTTCGCAAGCCGGGAAGAGATCACTCTACTCCGACCGGTTTCCTCCCAATCTCTCTAACCTCTTGAGTGTGCAAGTTGATGGAGAAATTGGTAAATGTTAGATTAGCCTATTTCCTGGACAGCGGAGGCCATCTGTCTTCTGCACAGTGCGGCTTCCGTAAGTTCCACTCCACGTCGGATGCTCTGCTCCGACTGGAAAATGCCGTCTGCGAGGCTTTCCTTCGTAGACAGCATTACGCCACGGTGTTTTTTTGATCTGGAGAACCCTTTGATACCGCATGGTGATACGGTATCATGGAGACTCTCCACACGATGGGGGCGAGGGGACGCCTCCCAATGTTTATATCTGAATTTTTGCGAGATCGTCGATTCCGCGTACGGGTGGGAGGAGCCCTCTCCGGCCCAAAGGAGCAGGAAGAGGGTCTCCCGCAGGAAAGTGTCCTCAGTGTCACACTCTTTGCCCTGAGCATCACCTCGGTGCTGCCGGAAGATGTTCTCGCTACGCTCTACGTAGTCGAAGCTCGACTACGGATGCGAGTTTTATGCATCCGCAGCCGAGCGTTTATTGCGGAAGGTGGATTCGATCCACCACACCGGCCTTCGCCTTGCGACCAGTGCCTTCCGCACTTCCCCCATGTAGAGCCTGTTGGTCGATGCTGGGGAGATGCCACTCGCTCTGCGCCGCGTGCAGTGCATCACTCGCCTGTACGCGCGAGCCCGGTGCCTCCCTCAGTCGCCAACAGCTCTCACTGCATCCGCAGCTGATCTCGATGGTGCCTATGCTGCCGAGAGACCCCAGTCATACCCTAAGCCCACTGGGTTTAGGGCCAGGAAACTCCTTCGAGATGTAGATATAGCTCTCGGGCCGGTGGCGCCCCTGGTTCTGCCCAGGACGTCACCCTGGAGGGTACCACATTTGGCTATTTGTCGCCACGCCTCTGCTCCCAAAGCTTGTACTGCGCCGGGAGTATTGCGTTCGACCTTTTTGGAGCACACATCGTGTCACGCTGGTTATGTGCCAGTGTATACGGAAGGCTCCAAGTCTCAAGAGGGGGTCGGCTTCCACGCCGTATCCCCTCTGTTTGAATTCAGCGGGGCTCTACCACGCGCTGCGTCTGTCTTCACGGCCGAGCGGGTGGCAATACACCACTCGGTACGGGAGATTACGCGACGTGCCCGGTTCGGAGACCGGATTGTGGTCTATAGCGACTCACAAAGCGTCCTGAGTGCTCTCGGGGCATTGGAATCTCCGCATCCCCTGGTTCGCGAAATCCGTGACGCCACGGTTTTGGCGAGCCGGGCAGATGTCGAGATTATCTTCTGCTGGGTTCCTGGGCATCTAGGAATTGCGGGGAATGAGCGCGCCGATGAGGGCGCCAAAGAGTCCGCGAGGACTCTGCGACCGGACCAGCGTTTCGCTCTTCCTCACACTGACTACATGGCAGGAATACGGGCAGCTCTTCGTACTGCTTGGCAAAGAAGATGGGAGACGGTCGAAGGGAACTTAAAGTTGCGTGCCATTGCGCCGCGACTGTTCCCATGGACCTATCCCCCAATGCCGCGGCTGCTTCAGGGGCTTTCTGTCGTCTCCGAATCGGGCACACTCGTGTGACGCATCGCTACTTGATGGAGCGCTCGCCTGCGCCCTATTGCGACGACTGCGTCGTCCCCCAGACTGTTCGGCATATTCTTGTCGAATGTCCCATTCTTGGTGATCTTCGCGCACAATACCTGTCCCGGTACCGGGATGGGCGGGGTCGCTACCGCCTGTCCCTTGTACTCGGGACGAGTGCGTGCACTTTGACTGGTGGACTTATTGACTTTTGGGGGGAGGCCGGCCTTCTCCCTTTCATTTAACCCGGTTTAATTGTTGTTGTTTTTGTTATCGTTTTTGTTATTGCTTTGTTATTGTTATTTCTTTTTATTGTTGTTTCCTGTTCAATTTTTTAAAGTAGCCTAGAACTAGGCTGTTTGTTTACGGCAACTTATGCCTAAGTCGGCAGTCGCCAGATAGCCCCTTAAATAATAATAAAAAAAATCGCTCTGCGCCGTGCACAGTGCATAATTCACCTGTACGCGCGAGCCCGGCGGCTCTCCTCACTCCTCAACAGCTCACTGCATTCGCAGCTGATCTCGACGGTGCCTATGCTGCTGAAAAGCGCCAGTCATACCCTAAGCCCTTTGGGTTTAGGTCTAGGAAACTCCTTGGAGAGCTTTATTATAGCTCTTTTTCTGCCCAGGACGCTACCTGGAGTGTACCACCTTTGACTATTGGTCGCCACTCCTCTGCTCCCAAAGCTTGTACAGCGCCAGGAGTATTGCGTTCGGCCTTTATGAAGCACATTTCGTGTCACGTTGGAACCGTGCCAGTGTATACGGATGGCTCCAAGTCCCCAAAGTGGGTCGGTTTCCACGCCGTATCCTCTCTGCTTGAAGTCAGCGGAGCTCTGCCAGGCGCTGCGTCTGTCTCCACGGCCGAGCTGATATAATACACCGCTCGGTACGGGAGATTACGCGACGTGTCCAGTTCGGAGACCGGATCGTGATTTATAGCGACTCAAAAAGCCCCCTGACTCCTCTCGTGCTATTGAAATCTGCGCATCTCCTGGTTCGCGATATCTGTGACGTCACGGTTTTAGCGAGCCGGAGTACACTTCATTCTTGCCTTTTTGCTTCTTTTTTTTATTATTTACGGAAGATAGATCTTTGTGCCCGGTTCGAAGACAGGATCGTGATCTTTAGCGATTCACAAAGCGCCACGGTCTTCAAGCGGCGTGGATGCCGAGCTTATCTTTTGCTGGGTTCCTGTACATGTGGGAATTGCGGGGAATAATCACGCTGATTATGGCTCCAAAGAGTTCTCGACGACTGGTGAACCAAACTAGTGTTTCGCTCCTCATCCAGAATACATGAGTGGAATCAGGGCAACCCTCTAGCTGCCTAGGAAAGAAGATGGGAAAAGGCCATCGCACATACCGTGGATAATCTTCGCTCACGTCACCTCTCCTGATTTTCCGACCAGCGGCACCGGTTTCGTGCAAACAGACTTTTGGACTATTTGACTTCTTGGAGGAGACTGGCCTCCTCCATTTTATTTTACTTTGGTGTGGGTTGCATGTCCCTGCTTCGTGGGGGGGGGGGGAAGCGGGACTCTCCTCGAGGCCGGAGAATGCTCTCTTGTTTTGGTTTTGGGTTTTGGTTTTACGTTTGGTCTTTGACTTGTTTTATATTTCAATATAGCCTAGTATTAGGCTTGTAATTAATTAATTACAGTGACTTATGCCCTTGTTGGCAGTCGCCAGATGGTTTTGTCTTTTGTTAGCTTTGTTTTTTATTTTAGTTTCGTGTTGATTTGGTTTGTTTTTTAATGTAGCCTAGTAATTAGGCTAAAAAGCTCTTCTCCACTTTGACTGCTTGGCAGGGTTCATGCCATTCCTTCGAGCTGGATGGCAAAGAATATGTTAATATGTACAGTTGTTTATATTTACATTTCATTGTGCCACGATCTTACCTGTGGACGTATCCCCTCATTCCTCGGCAGCATCAAAATATTTCTTGCATCTCCAATTTGGATATTCCCCTCGTCAGACGCATCCTCCGTCGAACCTTTCTGCGCCGCATGCTCGCTCTCCCAAACTGTCCCCACTTTCTGGTTGAGCGCCCATTTCTCGGGGAACTATGTGTCTGGTACCTATTCCTGTACCGTGACTAGCGGGGTTGCTACCGCTTATGTCTGGCGCTTGGGGCCGTGCTCCGAAATGCCCTGGGTGTGATTGGAGAGTTTTTGATGTGTACCCTACCCCCTCCATAACATCCAAATCTTTAAATTGTTGACTGCATGTTTGTTCTCTTTTCTTATTGTTCTTAGTTCTTTCTATTGGTGGTATGTTTCTTTTGAAATAGTCGATTGGTCATCGCCAGCTTATATTAAATGCATGGCTGGGAACTGAAATGAAAATCGATTCTAGTCTCGATTTGAGTTTGGCATTTTTAACTTCAATTCGGATTTCGATTGAAATTTTTCGGCTTTTCGATTTTTTAATATGGATTTGGATTCGGATTCGAATTCGATTCGAGTTCAGCCTTCATTTCGAATGCTTAAATCTATTATTTCAGAGTTCTATCTGCTTTTTTCTCGTAAAATATAATTTCTAACAAAGTAACTTATAAAACTTTTTCCCGCTTATTACACATTTTCCTTGAGTTAAGGTAAATTCTTTATTTACTGTATTATTTCTTGCTTACTATAGCTATCCATATGTACCAGATGCCCAAATTCACCGTGTACCTTTCTATTGAAATCAATGGTCAAATTATTCGCAATGGTAGGTGAGAAGAAAGGTTTAACTTTGGGTTAGTCTTTGATTAGCGAAATTAGACCTCGAGCCTATTATTTAGATATGAAGATAAGGTCAGGTTGGATCGTTAAGAAATCTCTTAGGGATTTAAAAAAACTTGGAACAGAAGAAAGGTTTAGCTTTGGGTCATTCTGTGATTAGCAAAACAAGATTAGGACGAAAGATTAAAATATACATTTACCTACTATTCACAAGTTAAACCACTGTTATTTCTTGGAATTCCTAAATTATTTTATTAATGATATTCGACGTTTTCGCTTCAAACTTAAAAATTTATTCAAGTTCGAAATCGAGTTTTTGAATTCTTTTCGGTTCGAGTTTAAATTTCGATTCGAGTTTCCAAAAATATTTGAGTTCAATTTTTTTTTTATTTGAGTTTGAAAATATATAGATTTTAAAGGTTTATCGATTCGAATTCGATTCGAGTTCCCAGCACTGATTAAATAACAAAAAAATAATAGAGATTCTCGTAGTTGGCCACTGTATCTACTTGATCTAGGATGTACTAACGAAGTTGGGATTATTTTATGTCTTTTTATCAATGAGCGTCTCCGCCTATTTCAAGATTCGTACGGTCGCTTTGTTTTTCTTACGCGATAGGCAGCTCACCTCATAGTTGTGGTATCATTTTCCAACCGCAATAAGTCTGTCAGTAAATAATATCGTGGCTGCTCTTGTATCGATGCCAACCATTTTGGGCGGGGGAAGCCAAGTAATTGTCATGGACCATATTGGTGGGCAGGCGCTTGGTGCGATGATGCTGTTAAATAAGATTGGGGTAATCTAGCAAGAATCAATTAACCTGACGAAAAGGATGATTTGGGGGAGCAAATATAAAAGTTAAAACGAAAAGTGAGGGGGAATCAGGAATGAAAAAAGCTGTAATTACAGTTATCATTTACACTAAATGTTGAGTCGAGTTTCTCTATTAGCCCGCGATTGTGGTGTCTTGAAGGTGGTGCTGACATTTCAGGAAGAGTGTAGAGAACCTGTTCATGGAATTGGCTCTTGGAGCAGGTGAGATCGAAGCTGCAAATCGACTGGCGGCTGTCTTCTCCCTTGACTCCAAACTCTTCGAATTGGGCGCAGATTTTAAACTTCAGAAGCGCTGTTTCGCCGCCGCCATCTTGCTCTACAAGCAATCCAGGGTAGGTCCTTGCTGCTCTTCGGCCCCAGGACGGATTGAACTGGCTACAAAGTCACTGGCAGCGAATCCTGATGATCATGGGACTTTAAATATGAGCTAGGTGTGAATGAGTCCCCTAGTTGCCATGAGCAACGATACCCTGGAGGGGATAAATGGCATGGCCGATCATGGCACTGTAGTAAACGTACAAGAGAGAAGAATTAATAATTATATTACCGGTTACTTGTTTTTTCCCAGGCTGGTTACTACAGCCGCCTGTGTACGCCGAGACGCGTCACTGTCAACGGTCGAGCCCACCTCTTTCTTTCTGATAGGTTCGAGGTTTAGGCATTCTGATACAGGGTGTTCAGTGTTTTCTGAGGCGTGGTTAAATTGTTATGAAGTGTTTGTAGTATCATAGGTTTGGGTGGTGGCCTGATCTGAGTCCTGAAACACTCGTGTTTCTCGAGATTGTAGATTCTTGCTTTGTTATGCCTGGGGGATATGAATGTAGTATTGGGTTGTTTCGGAGGTTGTGTAAGTGTGGCTGACTTGAGTGTAGATGTGATTATTCTTTTTGTTGCGGTAGATGGTTAGTGAGGTTTAAATTATATTGCGGTGTACTGAAGTTGTTTCTTTGTTAGTCCTTGGTAGGGAAGTGTTTTGTGTTGATACTGTATCATAGGGTCTGATCAGTCGCATGTCCTGATGTAAAACCTTTTGCCTATCTTCTTTCAGTGTGGATATATGGAGAAAACTTTGGTTTCTGGGTGTAGGTTGGTTATAATGGTGGTTTGTGTGCTGTCGGTAATTATCATAAGGGGCTTTGCTATATGCAGTTTCTAGTTTGTGTGTTAGCTATAACAGTGTTTGGGGGCCAGGCTTCGTAAGTAAGCTTACTACTGAAGTTTCTTTGTATAGGGTGGGGGTTAGTGTCTCCTTCTGTTGCCCCTATGTGGTGGCTGTTAGAGCGCGTAGGGCATGGAGTTTTTTTTTGTTAGTTTTGCACATATGTTTTTGACGTGGTGTGTGAAGGTCATTTATGTATCATAGATGTTTTATTTAGTAGCATACGGTGAGTTTATAATGTGATGTTAGGCTGGTGGTTTGATTCGTGCATGTGTGAGGTGAATAATGTCACTGTACATTTTTGTGTGGAGGCCTACACACGGTCGGCAACCCAGGCATATCCGGTCCAGTTGATATTTCTGCTATTTTATGAGATCAATTCACGTTTTTTATCCATCCCTTGTAATCTGAATTGGTTTGTGTGCACCCGACTGTAGAATTATAGTCTTTAGATGAAGCTGGCCTCCTCCATATCATGCTGGATGCCTCGGCATTTTCCTTTGTTTTGGGGTTTGTCTTGTTATTTGTTTGTATCTTTTTATACCTTAGCCTAAAGATAAGCTTGTTTATGATTTGAGTGGCTGTGCCCTTGCCTTTTTCCGGGTTCCTAAAGCGCTCCCACAAAAGTATGAGAGCACCAAAGGAGCTTTTGCTCCAGCACCCTCACCCACTTCTGGACTGGGTGGCTCGTAGAATATGCACTCTCCAAAAGAGGGACCCCATCCCCCGACCTCCGAAGCCGCCCGGCCCACCTAAGGTTTTGAGGCTGAGGGAAGTAATGTTTCGTAGTGAGCCCAACATCCAAGATCATACGTCCATTCTCGTGAAGCATTCTTTTTGAAAAGGGCACTGCGCATTTCCTCCTAGCTTGGCCTGGAGGGCCACTTCCTTCATTAGAATTACCGCGGACTCTGGGGAAACTGGGAGGAACTGCGAAAGCTAGTCTCTTATCATTCGCCTTAGTTTTTTTTGTTTTTCTTTGCATGGGACATTGCAGGGTACGTCCCCCCTGCCCACCCTACCGGGTATAAGGGTTTTGCGACCCCACTAGCACGGGATGGGGACCGGGCAGGAGGATGCGCTATATACACCCGGCATGATGTCTCCGTTCTTCTCATTGCTTTAAATACCTCCTTTTAGGAGGTAGTTGTGCAGCTGCACCTGGATAGGAGGTATATGTACTGTTATTTCCGCGTACATTCTACCGTCAGCCGACTTCGACGCGGGGGGCATCCGCCGCGTCATGGCACGGTTGCTGAGGCCCTTTCTCCTGCTCGGATATTTGAACGGTAAACACTCTTTCTCGGGAGACTACTCGATCAACCCCAGGGGCCAGGTTCTTGCCAACCTAATAAACGAGCTGGAGAATAGTGTCCTAAATGTGAATGAGTTTACGCATAATTGCCCGAGAACAGACTCGTTTCCCTGCTTTGATCTATCTGTGTCTTTTCCAGATGTACATCCTAATTTTTGATGGGAGGTGATCGATGACCTCCATGGTAGTAATCACTTTCCCATTCAAATATTCTTTTCTGAATCGGTGCCGCCGAAAGACCACCTCGGTACTGCTTGACGCGTGCGCGGTGATCCGCATTTTAGGAAATGACTGATTTCTCTGTCTCAGTCGAGGAGTTTAGGTCGGTAGATAAGGTCGTTGAGTTCTTCTTCGGCAACCTCATCGCCGTGGGCCTAACTACTATTCCTAGAAGGTCTGTCCCTTTTGCATGCCCATCGCTAGCGTGGTGGTCCTCAAACAGAAGCGTTAGGCCTACCTGAGCTAAAAGCGCCGTTGAGCTAGGGCTTGGATCTAGTATGTTTCGAAACGCCCCTCCGCTATTCCTCGCGGGAATACGTGTCTAAATGTGAAGACCCCTCGCAGAGGTGTGAAAGTGAGTCAAAAGGATTCGGGAAAAGTTCTCACATGACCCTCCTCCCGTTATTCAGGAGAATGGCACCGCAATCTCGAACCCTGCGTCCCTGGCTGATTCCTTCACAACTGTTGTCTCCCCATTTTCTAGCTGCTGCCCCGCGAGAATACAATGCACGTCGTGATGTCGCTAAAGGACGCCGACTGGATTTTACCCCCAGAGGCGGAGAATCCTTCAACGACAGGGAAACATTGAGTGAGTTGCGTCCGCTCTCGATTCTTGCGTAGACACCTCCCCTGTTCCGGACGATGTCCCGTATTCCATGCTTTGACACCTAGATGCGCGAGGCATGGCCTTTCTGTTCATTTTGTTCAACCGGATCAGGACAATGGTTATCCTCCCTGGCAAATGGCTTCTGTGCTCGCTTTTCGACTCTACTCTAGCTGGTTTCCGCCCAATCTCTCAAACCTCGATGTGGAACCTGATGGAGATATTGGTAAACGTTAGATTAGTCTTTTCATGGACAGCAGAGGTTACCTGTCTTATACAAAGTGCGTCTTCCGCAAGTTCTACTTCACGTCGGATGCTCTGCTCCGACTGAAAAATGCCTTCTGCGAAGCCTTCCTTCGTAAACAGCACTACGCCATGTTTTTTTCGATCCGTAGAAGGCCTATGTTACCGCATGTCGCTATCATAGAAGCGATGGGACACCTCCCAATCTTTATTTCTGAGATTCTGTGACCTCGTCGATTCCTCTTACAGGTGTGGGAGCACTCTCCGATCCAATGGACCAACACACTTTGCTCAATTGCCTTGAGCAAAGTGTGTGCGCGAAGATATCGCTACTCACTACGTGGACGACATTTCGATCGCTTTTTGTGCAGCCCAGATGCCAACTCTGGAGCGTTGACTCCAAAAGCCATTGAACCGCATCTCTAGCTATGCCAAAGCCCACAGGTTTCCGTTTTCCTTGCCCAAGACTAATGTGGTGAACTTCTGCCGCCATCCACGGCTCCACCCCGCTCCTGACTTGTTCTTAAAGGGGGGTCGCGGTGAACTGGTGGTTTCGCCCCGTTTCCTTGCTATCTTTTTTTCACCGACGCCTTACCTAGGAGGCACATATTCGCAGTATTTGGGTGTCTTGTACCCGCGCAATGGACATTCTTCGTTCCGTGACGTTCAGCAGCTTAGCGTGTATTCCAGAAGGTGTATTCGGTCCAACACAACGGTATCTCCCTTTGCCTTGCGACTGGTGCCTTCCGCATTTCCCGCAATAAGAGCCTACTTATCAATGTCGGAGAGATGGTACTCGCTCTGCATAGTGTATCATGCGCCTTTCTGCGCGAGCCCAGTGCCTCCCTCGGTCACCAACGTTTCTCACTTGATCCGCACTCGATGTTGACTGTGCCTATTCCACCGACGGACTCCAGTCATGCCCTAAGCCCTTTGGGCTTATGGCTAGGAAACTACTTCGAGAGCTCTGTGTAGTTCTCGTGCCGTTGGTGCCTCTGGTTCTGCCCAGGACGCCACCCTAGGGTGTACCACCTCTGACTATTTGTCGCTAGGCTTCTGCTCCAAAGCTTCCACATAGCCGGGTGCATTGAGTTCGTATTTTTTTAATTACGCTGGTTTCAGGATGGGGTCGGTTTCCACTCCGTATCCCCTCTGTTTGAAGTCAGCGGGGCTTTATCAGACGCTGCGTCTGTCATTTCGGCCAAGCTGGTTGCAATACACCGCTCAGTACGGGAGATAATGCGTCGTGTTCGGTTCGTACACCGGATTGTGATCTTTAGTTGCTTACAAAGCGCCTTGACTGCTCTCGTAGCATTGGAATCTCCACACGCCCAGGATCGCGCTATCTGTGACGCCAGTGTTGTCGCGGGCCGAGTGGATGTCGAGATGTTCCTGGACTTGTGGGAATTGTTGGGAATGAGGGCGCCAAAGAGTCTACAAGGACTAGGTGACCAGACCAGCCTTTCGCTCTTCCTCACACCGAGTGCATGGCAGGAATAAGCCAGACCCCAGGGCTGTCCGGCAAAGAAGATGGGAACGGCAGAGTGGAACTTAAACTTGCATACCATTGCGCCGCAATTGTTCCCATGGGCGTATCTTCCAATACCGCGACGACTTCAGGTCGCTTTCTGTCGTCTTCGAATTAGAAACTCTTTGGATGGACCGCATCCTGCACCTAAATACGACGACTGCGTTCTCCCTCTGACTGTTCGGCATATTCTTGTTGAATATCTCAGTCTGCTTGATCTTCACTTATGTTACCTTTACCGGTAGAGCGAGGGGGGTCACCACCGCTTGTCCCTTGTACTCGGCACCGGCTCTTGTCCCATTTTTATTCGACTCTTTGATGTTGGTTGCATGATCCTGCGACATGGAGAAGCGCCCCCCCTCCCCCCGGCTCCGCAACTTTCTTCCTTCTTGCTTTTGCCTTGATTCTTGTTCTTGGTTGTTTTTTTTGCTTTTGTTTGTTTTGGGTTTAGGTGTTTTTGGGTGGTTTGTTTTTTTCATGTATTTTTATTTTAATGTAGCCTAGTATTAGGCCTGAAATTAAGTGAGGCGACTTATGCCCTTGTAGGCAGTGGTCAAATGGGAACTAAAAATGGTCACAGATATGAATATATTCGAAATGTCTCATTAGATGTGGTCTAGAAACAGTTGGGATCGAGCGCATCCTTTGTCTTTTTTGATCACTTTTCGACCTCTTTTGCAGTGTCCTCACGTGAAGTGCGCGCTCAAGTTCGCTTGGGCTGGCTTCGTGCCTGAGTTCATCACTTATATGAGCTCGCTGACGAGTGGGGCTGGCGTGCCCGATCTGGGTATCGAGCAGCGGAAGCACCTGGCCACCCTGGCCGTAATCGCACATCTCCACCAACTCAGCCTTCCGGTCGGAGTTCGAACCCTGCATCACCAGCAGACTACCCTCCGTAATCTTCTCCTCCTTCTGCGAAACAACAACTACTACGACGAACTGCTCACCTTGGTACTGGCGACCTCAACCTGGCGCTGGGAGACACTCCAGTACCTCGCTTCGAACCGGGGACTCCTTTTGGAAAAGCTACACGCCCTTCTCAACCTGAGGAATTCCCCTATCATCGCCTCCATGCTTCCCGCGAAGCTACATTTTCCAGGGACTCATAAGAACATTCCTCCTAACCCTGGTGGTAGTGAGAGCTTCGATGGACCTATTCCTCCACCGATCTGTCGAGAGAAAGAAAAGGGGTTCCTCCATTGCATTTCTGACCCCGAACTCCGTGGGGTACTGCTTCTAAACCCGTTGCTGGCGCGCAGTCACATGGCGTTCGTGCTCGATCATCTCGACGGGTTCGACGTGTCTATTTTAAGGCGCCTCGCTTCCCTCTACGATCCCACTCAACCTGCCATCAAGCCATTTCTCCTCTCCGCTGCCTACTTCCATAAGCCCATCCTGGCCGGCTATCCCCAGACGCACACCAAATATAGCCAGCAGTACTCACTCCTGCCCCCTGCCTCTGACGATCCCATTGGGCTAGACGTCCTCACGCAGATCTTTCTGGCCATTCTCATCAAGCTGAACCAGAAGCGTGGGTGGAGATACAACCCTCATCTTCTCACGCTTCAACCCATCGAGCCGGTTAAGGTGCGTTAATTCCACTTTTTGCCACTTAATGTCCATATCTCAATTGCTAATTACAATTTAGGGTGTATCCATACCCAAGTGGCTCTAAGGTGTTTGGTAGAAACCGAAAAGATGACCCAACCTGGGTCTTATTTGATTACTAATTTTAGCTAATGTTACTCGAATTTGCTCGCAATGGAAACAATGTATCCATTCGTTTGTCTTAGCGCCCATCAGGGGATGTCTTGTGAGACTTGAAGTGGCTCAATTACTGGATGGGTCTCGTGATTTAGTTTTAAAATTGCAAATGTATTAGACATGAGGGCGTTTCAAATAAATAGTACTGTATATACTCGTGCATATGCCTACCTCTTGGCTAGTGCCACCCATGATTTTTTCTTATTCGGTACTCTGAGAAGTTATGCCAACCTGTTGAGTCGCTGACAATTCATGAATTTTAACCTCTCCATATAATTGAGCGTCTCTAGTGCAACTCGATATTTTTTAAGTACAAATTACTTAGATCATACATGCGCCTGATGACATTGGATGTGTTAAATGTTGTCATTTGCTTAACCTCATAATTCACCCTCCAGTTTTAAAGATTAAAATTTACTCAATCGCTTCGGGATCCGCGTTATTGCAGAAAACGCCATTTTACGACAGCTCCGTGATGAGGCAGACGATCGCCTGTGGGTATAGCCACTCCCTCGTCATCATCGATGGTCTCGTGTACTCGTGGGGACTCGGAGACCACGGTGTTCTGGGTCATGCCCCAAAGTCTTCCACGAACCCAAATCTCTTGAAAGGCATCGAAGAAGTCTTGCGCTCAGAGCTACAGGTAAGTTATCCTTAGAGGTTTTTCAGTGTTTATTATGCATTTTTCAGCTTTTTGGTTACCAAGAGACCCCCTACCTTTAGTAAATTCTTTTTCAGGCTAGAGAGGAAATAGGATTTGGGGAGAGTTTGAACTCTCTAACTTCAGGGTTGGGCTCATCTCCTGCGTGATGCTTCTATATTTTGTATTTTTCGTTTCCAGAATGCGTCTCGTTTGTATTATGAAGGCGCGGGTCCTATTTTTATAGCGAGATTTTTTTTAGTTGCTTTCTTCAGCTATTGCTTATTCCCATGTTGCAGAAGACCAATTTTCCTACTCAAGCAAATCCGTCGGTTGTTGTTGTTGTTAATGCAGTCGACTTGGCTTGCAGGAACTTTCGACGAGCCGAGACAGACCGGAACTGTTTGCTGGACAGATGAAGGAACCTGTGGCCCAACTCCCCGACATAGGCAATGGAGAATGCTTCCAACCCAAGGTCATCTCATATTTTGCCAACATGAAGGTGTACAGTGTTTGTTGCGGCAAGAATCATGCGCTAGCAATTACGAATTTGGGGGTAAGTAGTTAGAATTATGAGGGGTAGTGAGAAAGCGTGGAGGAGTTCATTGCTTTGTATCTCCGATGTAAGATCATAATTTCCCCCATTTTTCTATTCCCAAAGGTGTACGGTTGGGGTAACAACCGCTATGGTCAAATTGGCACCGGAAAGACCGGTTGCTACCCGCGACCAACGCTAGTGACCAGTCTAGTGGACGCCGAAATTGTTCACATCTCATGTGGACAATTCCACTCTCTGGGTGTGACTAAAGATGGCAGGTAAGAAAATCCTGATCAGGTTGAAAGTACTTAAAGTTTGTTAAAACAATCAAGGAATTGACGCCAGCGTATATGAAAATGTTTTTTTTTGTCTTTACTAAAATACGCTGTTAACCAACGAGCGCATTTACGCCAGAAAGTTTCTTGAAGTTTGAATCAAGGAGCGAAATGAAAGGGCATGGAACGTATAAGTCAAAGTAGACTACTCATCTTTGCCAAGCAATTGTACTTCTTAATTTATACTCGCTTTTTCACAGGTTGTTTACGTGGGGTTGGGGAGTTCACGGACAATTGGGACACGGAAATGTCGAGGATTGTCTCAAGCCAACATTGGTTAAGAAGCTTTCCAAGAAGGTACGTCTAGAAGAGCTATTCTCTATAACCGATTTACTACTATTTGACGAAGAAGTATGACATGATATGGGGCGTGAGCGCCGCTTTTATCCTGAGGTTTGAACCCCTCATATTGGGAGAGGATTAGAGCCTGGTTTTTCCCTCAGGGGGTTAACCTGTGCGGATTGTTACCCCAGTATCTGGGGGAAGCGGCACATCCAGGCCAGAGTTCCCCCGGTAGTTTCAAACCATACATATGTGTATAAATTACCGGGGCATTTTTCCCGCTGGACATATTCCTTGGACTTTTATTTTGCCAATAATAATGTTACATATCTCACCTAATTTTCACTTGCCTGAGCTTGTCAGCAGGCACCTAGAGGATTGCGTGCCTTCCCGGCCCAACACTGTAAGGAAGATCTGGATACTTGAGTAGACTTCCAACTCTGGTCAGCCCTGACGAAGCTGGTGCGTCCTCCGGTTCTTTTATGCAATCTTTCGAATCAGACTACTCTTCTCTACACTTTCAATGGTTCTTTCTCCTACCTCTTCCTCGCAAGTCTTGGTACCTGGAGGAGGTGCCCATCTTCCCAGCCTGAGTGCAAATTGCGGAAGCCCTGTCATGGGTTGACATCAACTCTCTGATGGGACCTGGGAAAGTTGCTGGCCTGTTTTCCCCTCGACCCCTCTCAGCACTACTTTACTTTTTTATTATTATTATTATTATTAACATTATTTAGTATTATTTTTAATATTATTAGTATTTTCTGATTATATATTATAATTTTATTATTATGATTATTGTGTATTATTATTATTAGTATAATTTATTATTATTTAATAATAATCATTATTATTATAGCTATCCCTTCAACCTTTTCTACCCACACTTTGTACCAGGAGGACTGACTGTTCCCATGGACAGAGTTTGTTCTGGTAGCTAGGGTGCCTCGGTGGCCTGCTTGCCATCCTGGAATCACCTAGCGCCGGGGTTTGATAATTAATAATTTGTGTTCCCCCACCCTGCTCGTTAGTGGACCTGCCTATCTCTACATACCCTCCTTACCCCTTTCCTCACTTGCTCTACTATCCACCGAGGTTCTGGTTACCTGACTCACTTTGGTCTTCTTATGAGCCTTAGTCGAGTGGCAGTGTATACCGTGAGGTCCCTACCTACAGCCAAGACCCTACCTACAGCGAGGACTTAAAGCCCGCTAGCTAAGGCAACTATTAGGTACGCGGTGTGTTGGGCCATCGACTCTGTTCACCTACCAGTACACGTATAAGCTAACTACGCCGTCACCATCCTTTTGTTTAAAGCTCCAGGAAAGGTCGCCTGAGTGGCGGGCCCGGTTGGCAAAGCCGTCAACGCTGGACCCCCACCGATTATGTGTAAATGATCACTTTCTGGATATTTCTGATCATATTGAGGGAGACTTTTCTTTTAACCTCTCCAGGCATTTTGGGGTCATAGTATCGACTTTCCATGTGTACATTTTTCTTTCTCTAAATTACAGTGACAATACAAAGCAAAAGTGGGAATGCGCATGGTGATCCGCTACCAAGCCCGGCCTCGTCCTCCCTAGCTGAAATCTATGCAAATTGCTCCAAGGCCGTACACGATATGTCCAAATCGTGTATGACCAAGCGTGTAAATTGAGCAGAGCCGCATCCTGCTATTTCCTCGAGAAGCAAATCCTTCCCGTTCACACTGCGGATCCTTTCTCATTCCACGAGGTTAAGCACTCGGTCCTGGCACGCCAAGCGCTCCCTGGGACGTCTTATACCTCAATTTAAAAAAGAAATGCACTCTGCTCCTGGCCTCAGCCAGGGTTGGAAAAAACCCTGTTTTTTTTAAATAACCCAGTGGGTTTATATGGGTTTTATTGGGTTTTTACTTTTTGCTGAAAATTTAATAATAGCTAAATTTTTTTAAGAATATTTCTATATGTATTCTACATTTTTCATTAACTATCTTTACTTTCTTCACATTTTTTTAATATTACTGATAACTTTGCAAATAAAATAATCTTTCGTTATTAAAATGCCATTTGGAAGTGGTTGTAAAAGAGACACTTGTTGGCAGGAAGTCATTGATATAAAGGATAATAAAACAAGAATATAATGTAAATTTTGTCCAGAAAAAATTAGTAAAAAAATTGAAAGAATCAAGAAGCACATAGAAAAATGCAAAATTAAGCAACAAAAGGAAGAAACAACTCATCCAAGTGAAGAGACTGCTGAAGTACAATATGATGTAGATATATCAAAAATAAGGCCTTGCAGTTCATTGAGTAATGCCAGTGACATAACTGACATTAGCCACACTTCAGACTTGGCTTCTACATCATTTACTGCATGCTCATCTGGTATTTCCTCTTCCACACCCTTCGAATCTCTTAAACGTCAGAAAACAATGGGATCATTTGTAGTGAGAACAGATTCAGAACAGAAGGGAAAGATTGATAATGGACTTGCACGATTCTTTTTCAGTGCAAACATTCCTTTCAATGCTGTGGAAAGTCCTGAATTTCAAAAGTTTTGTTCACTCATGAGACCAGATTATGAACCACCAAATAGAAAGAAGCTTGGTGGAGAGCTACTGGATAACGTATATGCTGAAACCATTGAGGAAATTAAACAAGAACTATCAGTTGGTGACTCTTACCCACAAACAAAGACTCTCACAATTATGCAGGATGGTTGGAGCAGTGTGTCTAATGATCCCATTATTGCACACAGTCTTCACACAGGTACAAGGAGTTATTTGCTTTCAATAACTGATGCTGGCTCTGCTAAGAAGACATCAGAATATTGTGCTGGGCTCATCAAAACAGCCATAGATGAAGTGAAAAATGATTTTGGTTAAAAGGTATGTGATAAATTATCATAAATATCATTGAAAACTGTTATTTTTTCTTATTACCAACACTTCATTCTTAAATATTATATAAAAACAACTTTACAATATTTTGAAATTTAATGAACTTCTTGACAACTAGATAGCTAAATCCTAAATACACATTGATTATTTAAATGTTAGGATACAATATTTTCCAACAAATATAGTAACATTTCATTTATCTGTGATTTCAGGTTTTTGTGTTTTTACATATAATAGAAACAAAATGATCAGAAGGAAGGAGTTGCTCAACACAGAATTTCCTGAACTGTTAACGTATGGGTGCAGTGCACACGATATTAACCTTCTTGAGAAAGAGAGCAAATGGCATTTTAAATAACAAAAGATTAGCTATTTGTGAAGCTATCAATAATACTAAAAACATCTGAAGAAAGTAAACATAGTTAATGACAAATGAATCTAGAATACAAATAAAAATTCTTAAGAACATTTAGCTATCAATTAATTTTGAACTAAAAGTAAAAAAATCCATTAAAATCCAATAAAACCCCCAAAACCCCAATACCCAGTGTTTTTTTTAGGTGGGTTTTATTGTTTTTTTTGGGGGGGTGGGTTTTTTATTGCCAACCCTGGCCTCAGCAGCCTTACAAGCAACGGTCGTTTCAGGAACCCTTCTGTGGGTTCTACCCTCTCCGCCAGTGCCCCCCTTGTAGAGCTGGCAGTACGGAAGGTTCACAGCAGTCTTCAACTAAAACCAGCCCCCCCCCCATACCCTCCCCTTAACGTGACAGTTTCCCGTAAGGGTAAATGGCCGCTCGCCTCCACCGAGGCAACTCCCGTGAAGGTGGTCAGTCCGTCTTCCAGGGTTCCTAAAGCTCACTTCTCGAAAAGAGGACAACACCTAAAGAGTTTCGGCTCCTACACTCGACCCAAGACTGGACTGGGTGGCTTGGAGGATCGCCCAGACTAGTTCGCTGATATTCTTGTTGAATGTTTCGGTCTGGGCGATCTTGTCGCGGGGTCGCTATCGCTGGTGCTTTGTACTCGGGACTGGTTCGTCTGCCCCTCTCATTTTTTTGTTATTGCGTGTTGTTTGTGGACTGTTGGTTTGTTTGTTTTTCTTATTTTTGTTTTAAATTCATAACTTCGGAAATGGCTACTTGAATTAAGTTCACCGGCTAAGCCCTTGGTAGCAGTTGTCACCCGAATCGAACTCCATCCGTAGACTTGCTATACCCGCTGTAGCTTAACTTCGCTTTAATTGGTAGTGGTGTTTCTACTCAGTTAGGCTTTAGCTATTAATTTTGGAAATGTGGCTTCAAGTTGACTAATGCATTTTCTCTTTCAGGTGATCGTCCGTGCATCTGGAGGGTATGCCCACAGCCTGGCATTAACCGACATAGGTACTGTTTATGCCTGGGGTTGTAGCACTTACGGGCAGGTGGGCTCGGGTGGAATTACAAAGGTGACCTCCCCTGTCAGAGTTGAGTTTTCCTGTCCGGTCACCCACGTGGTCACTGCCTATTTTCATAACGTAAGTGGTTTTTGTTTTGGGGAGTGTTTGTTTGCTTTGAAATGGGATGGTGTGATTGCGGTTTTCCAGTTGAATAAAGAGTGGGGATTGGAGGTTTTCTTTGAAGTGAAATGTTCAAAGGTGTTCAGCTTGCGTTACTAATCTTGTTTTTTTCTTGGATTTAAAGTCGATCATGCAAATTTATACATCTGGAGTTGATTGATTTAAGTAACCTTCCTTTGGTTTCTTTTTGTTTTTCCCGAATTTATTTCTCATATTGCAAAATCTAATGCAATCCTCTTTTGATCTACGACGGTTTGTATAGAGGATTATCAGCAGCAATTCTTTCCCATTAAAAATGCTGAATGTTTGAAGGGGTTACCGGGAAGTTTGAGAATCTACCCACAAGACCTTACTCATGCCTCTCCATTCTCAGCTTGCTGTGACGAGCGACCACAAGGTGTATGTGTGGGGTAGCAACCCAGCCTGTTTACGAGTCCAAGCTCAGATTCAGAGGAGGAACAGGTCTCTACAACAGCAACAAGCAAAGGATCAGGATAACACCCCTTCGACAGAAAACCCTACCCAACCACCCTCTCCCCTGACTTCAAATACGGAATCCCCGTCGGTAGAGAGGTCCATCGAGGTCACGGAAACTAAAAGTGAACCAGATTCCGAGACCCGGCAGACATCAGACCAGATTGAGGAAGCTAAATGTGAAGGAGGAGCGTCGACCGAGGCTGAACCACGAGACGAGTCAGAATCTCAGAAATCGGCTGCGCCGACGACGACATCTCGTGAGTGTTCTTCTACCCGCGCCGCTTCCTTAACGTGGTTCGGAGCTTACCTTAATCAGAAGGTCCCCACCGATAAAAGGCATTCTAGCTGAATGCAGATGGGTGACAAAACCCCCTCCTCATTTCTTCTCGTGTGCGTGTTTTATGCGTTTGTCCCGTATATGTATTTCCCGCGCTTCTTCCCTCGAGTGTTATTTTCCCCGTCTTCTTCCCTCTGAATGTTTTGCCACTTCTTACCTGTGTTTTACCCTTTGTACCCTCGTGAGTGCTTTACTCCAGTTTGATGCCATCCGTGCCTCGCATCGAGGACTTGATCCCCCAACCGGGTAATGAAGGGCGCATAAAGATCAGAATGACAATCCCTGGCGATCCAAATTCACCGAGGGACCCTCCTCTTGTGTGTGTATGTGGGAGGGGGGGGGTGTATTTTGTTTTTTAACACTTTCCAGCGATCGCGTAACCCATTCGTCACCCCAGAGCAGGTAGGTAACCCATTCTGCCTCATGGGTATGTAAATATCACTACCCCCTTAGAAATACTAGTACTCCATCGCAGTGCTCCGGAACAGAGGAGACAGTGATCATGTGTACTTGCGAATACGAGAAGGAAGTGATAGTGGTGGTGATTGGCTATGCGCTTGGTAACGCCTGTCAAGCTAGTTACCCCCGCGCCCCTAAATATCCGCCGCTGGGATCGAACCCATGCCTCGACACTTAAAAGTCCAACGCCATATCCACAAGGCTAACGAGAGATCCTCGGCTTCTCTTCTTGGCTGGGCTCTAATCTCTCCTACTACCCTCAAGGTCCTCTTGTGCCCTGCCCCTTTCCTGGCCAAGGCAGAGGCCCCACCCGTCCCAAAGGGGGAGGGGGGAGATTTGTAGGCTAGGCTGAAAAAAGATTGAGGAATTTTCTATTCATGCGGAAGGAAATAGCTGAATGACCAGAAGGGACGGGTCGAATAGATTTGACTGGAGCTCCGAATCCCCCTAGGGGCCAGAAAATGGTGAAGGGGTAGTTATACTGGCTAAAATTTTTAAGCCTTGGTTAAAGAACGGCCTTTTTTATTTTATTATTATTATTTTCATTAGCAGTATTTTTGCTCCGGTCGCTGGTGTTCACAACGAGCTCTTCTCTTATTAAGTGCTCTTGTGGGGTTCCTCCTGAAGAATGCAAGGGCGACCCGCCTACCGCCCTTGGCGAGGTGGTTGTGTCCATTAGGGTGATGACTTTTTGACTTTTTTTTATCAAAAATTATTTCCTGTAGCACGAATGAATGAACTTTTGCTTATTAATGACAAAAATTACTTTTATTCCGTTGAAATATTGAAAAAGGTCACGCACAAACCACTTTGAAATGTCATATAGGCCATTTTAGCATTTTATATGTGTTAAAAATATTTATATTAACCATATAAGTCATCAAACAGACATTTGCAATAATTTATGTACCATAGAATTGTATAGAATTTTCCAGCAAATCATCACGTCATTGCTTGGGCGATTTCTATAGAGTTCCAGAATTTTCTTCAGCCATTTCGCGTGCGGTATATAAGCGAGATGTTTAAAGCGGGTAGTTACTAGTTCAGTTTTAACGGCGTTGATATTATTATTGCCTTATTATAATTGTTGTCTATTCTCCAGCGTTTATTTTAAAGAGATCCTGGTATTATTAGGTAAGCTACATTTAACTCTCTCACTAATTATATAATATAATAGCATATAATATTTTATTAGTGTCTGCCTTCTCTCTTATTTTTTATAATTGTAATTTGCTTGTTTTTTAATAAAATATATAAAAACTCTATAACAGTTCCTCTAATTTGTTACCTATTTAATATTTAGGTTTATTTTCTATTTCAGTTGCTGAGTACAAAACATGTCGTTCAAGAAGAGCTTTAAGCACCATCAAGAAGAGGCAACGTGGCAGTTTATGAAGCATCCTTAAGTGAACGGAGTCGCATGCCCCTGAAAATCCACTTCGTTGGACGCTTCAAATTTCTTGAATCCACCGCCGAAGAACGGAGGGAGAGGATCGGCCTAATTGTTGTGGAGCTAAAAGCCCTATGGAGCAAAACATTGAACTTCCCGAATGTATCTGATCAAGCCATTTGTGCAAAAATAGAAAACCTTCTGAAAGACTATGAGTACTGGTTATTCCACTGGTAAACCTGCTAGTGCCAAGACCACCGCCCATCCAAGCGAAAGAAGGCAATGGAAGCGACTGTGTCCCCACTTTCCAGCGCAGCACCACCTGATTGTTCCGAAACTAGTACGGACTCATCCAATAACAGCGAAGACAGTTCTTGGGAGGATGAGAATGCAGCATCAACGAGGAAAAGGAAGCATAACTCAACAATCTTAGCAAGACTCCTTGCTACAAGCTCAAAGCTCTCGTCCCACAGAGCAGCCAAGGTATGTCGCCAGCTTTCTGGTGAGGGCATTGAAATCCCAACCCCATGTCAGTCAGCAATCCACAAGGCTATCTACACGAGAGCTGCTCAGGTGAAGAAGCACTTGGTGAGCACGCTTCATCTGAAAAAGTGGAGCTTACACTTTGACGGCAAACGCATTGAGGACTTTGAATATTAGGTCGTGGTCCTCAAGAATGAAGCGAAAGAAATAAAGTTGGCTGCGCTCAAATGAAAGATGGGAAAGCTGTAACAATTGCAAAAGGGCTCCAGGGTGTGTTAAGAGGAGTTCAACCTGTGGGGATCAATTGTTATGCTTGTCGCCGACACAACAAGTGTGAATACCGGCAAAAAGACAGGCATTGTTGTTTGACTGCAGCAAATGTTCGAAGATAAAGGTCACCCCAAACCCAAGTTCATCAGTTGCCAACACCATGTCCTGGATCGGATTCTTCGCGTTGTCATGGACGATGAGCTCCATGGGTCGACTAAATCACCAAACATAGAGTACTTCTTTGTGCTGGATTTGATGAGCAATTATGATAAGTTGAAAGCAGCCTTCAGCAACGGTAAAACTGAGATTAAGGAAACAGGCGGTTGGAGAGACGACATGAAGTTTCTCTATCACATCACGCGTGTCTTTCGTCACTTCACTGAGATGAATGAGGTCCCCTTTGTAAAGTTTAAAAAGATCCCAAACATCAGCAATGAACGTTGGAACTCTCGTGCCATTCTAGCCCTTCTTGCGTTCATTCTGATGCCTGACACCCGGAGCAGGCTGCGTAAAATCTGTTCATTCATTTCTTACTCATGGGCTGACCATTGGTTCAGCACCCACTTGTTCCGCGCTGAAGATTTTTATGAACTATCTGTAGCTCTGAATGAATACCCAACAGGTCTCAAATGCTTGAAAACCCACTGGAAAACAGATGAATCTCCAATCAATATTGCCCGAAGCAACCAGTGCTGTGAGCGTGGAGTCAAAGTTATGCAAGCCTTGCATGGGTCCTGCCGTAACAAGGACAACCTATCAGTAAGATTCATCCTGTCCAATGACATTATTGTAACTAATTTACTTCCTTGTGTGTTTGAGGACCCTATATAATGTTATATATATATGTGACTCATAAGCTTGTGTTCATTCATGTATATGCTGCCAGTGACTTCAAAAACTGGACAAAAAAGCTGACAAATAAAATTTTTTAAATCATTTTGTGCGTGTTTTTTTTATCAAATCACCTTGAAAGTAAGATTTTATATAATCTTTAATTAAAGCTCATCAAACTATGACACAGGGATATGAGGTTGTAAAAAAGTCATCACCCTAGTGTCCATTCGATCCCGAGCGCGCCAAGGACTGTCCACTCTGGCTCTTCCGCGCATTTTCTCTCTCCCAACGTTGCCACTTTATTTGCGAATCTCTTAATCAAATACCTTCTGACGCAAATGTCCCCATTGGTTCATACTAATTTTTTTAAGAAATAAAATGTAAACGAATCCATACGTGGCTTTGGACCGCTGGGCAGTTATTTCCGTCTCTTTAGGCCGTTTTAATGTGGGGTTGAACGTTTTTGTGTGTAATGTTTTTTTTATCTTCTCCAGCATCCAAATCTGTAGCGAAGGGCCCCTCCAATCTTGTTAGTGCCAACACGGTGCCCTCATGCGACCCGATGGAGTTAGGGCACTTACTTCCCAAGGAGGTGGAGATGCCCCTGAACTACGGAGCCGCTAAAGCATTGGCGGTGGGCAACCAGCATTCACTCCTCGCCACCACCCACGGCACGCTGTACTCGTGGGGCCGAAACATGTCTGGACAACTAGGTAGGAAATGGGAGGGACCCATCCATTATGAGTGTTTCAACTCATGAGAGTTGCACGAATAGTAATATTCTCGTACATAATTACTTGCCGGCCCTCTTAGCTTTCTAGGGGCGAACACGCTTCCTAGGAGGGTATACAGGTTCCTAATGAAGAGATGTGTGTAGTGCGTGCTTTTGTGAGGTTTGGGCAGTCTGAGAGTAGGTGTTTGATGTCTGGGTTTTGGTTGCGTCTGGTGCATGTGGGTGTATTCTGTTTGTATTGTTGGAGTATGGTGGATTGGCTTGACCTGAGTTGAGACAGGATTACGCTGTGTTCTATTTAATGATTTCTCCGATTGGTTTAGGATGATGTTTGGGTGAATGGAGTGTGGATGTTTTAATAAGCTAGAGTTTGGTGGTGGGGGAGGGAGGTTATTTTCGAGGTGTTGGAACTAGTGTACTAGAAATATTTTCTTGTGTGTAAGTAGTGTGGCGGTCATTGCTCTGCTGAAGTGTTTGGTTCCAATCATGTCTAAGTATATTTTGATTGGGACTATTTTTGTTTCTGCATGTAGGTGTTGGGTTTGTGTGCTCTGTGTACATCCTGTGATTGTTTTGTACAGTTTGGAGTTTCTTTGCGTGAAATTTGGCTGTGTTTGTGTGCCATGTTTGTATTGAGTGGTGAGAGGCTCTTTCTGTTGTCCAGATGTGATGTTTGCTAGTGCTTTCATGAGGTTGATTTTCTTTGTAGACTTGTTTGTAATGTTTGTTATATAGATTTTGAATGTCGTGTGGGTGTCTAGTCCTAAAAGGATAGGGTTTTTGTTTAGTGGCGGGTGTTGTCCGTTCATTTTGATTTGGGGTTGTTTGTTCGAGTCGTGGTAGTCGGGTGTGAAAAGCGTTACTGCTGATTTGTTGGCTGGGGCGGTCATGCGATTTTGTGTGAGCCAGGGTTAGAAAGTGCTTATACGTTGCTAGTGTCCTGCTTGCTGTTATGTTTGAGTGGGTGCTGTGCTGTGAGTGAGATGTCGTCTTCGTAGGTGTAGGTGTTGATTAATGGGGTTTGTGGTTATGAGATTTCATGTGTTTAATAGGTTGAATTGTAGGGGTGAGAAAATGTCTCCTTGTGGGACGCCATTGTGGAGAGGTAGGATGTCGTTTAAAACCGTCTATTGTGCACTTATAGAAGCATTTTTGATCGTAGCGAACTTTTCATTTCTCCTAATCTCACCCGCAAGTGGTTGGACCGTGTATAGACTTAACGCGGCACCCGGAGGAGAGGCACGTTCTTCCGACCATACTTCCTCCGCTTAGTGTTGCAACCCCCCCCCCCCCCCAGTTTTTTATGGGTTTTTTTTATTAAATTAATTTTTTGTTTTTTATTGTTTTTCTTTTTTCAAAACTAAAAAAAAACATATTTCATTTATATCTGAGAGTAATTTTGATGCTTAACCTGATTGATGACCTATTTTAAAGTGTTTTCTATCATCCATGATTACATTTGGTGGAAAAAAAACCATATATTTTTACTTTTATCGTTATTTCATTGTTTTAATATGTTCCTTTCCAAAAACTTATTCATTATTATATGATAATATATTTGTAGAACAGAAGATAATTCAAGGTGTAAATCTAAAGGCTCTTTTCCTGTCTGTCCAAGCTGTAACTAGGTAACCAAGCATTTTTCAGTAGGTAGTAGACTCTGTGCTTGCTATTCTATTCTAAAGCATTATTAGCCGGCTACTACAGATCGCTTTATTTATAGGAGGAAATACATAATGTGTATTTAGACCTTCCCAGAGATGCATTTAACATGCTTATAAAATTGCAAGCAAACTATCGGACATTCATATCAACAATATGACTTGATAAGTGAACTACTGTTCTGAAATAATAATGAACACAGAAATCAGAAATATGCTACTATAATTTCAGTATATTGTACACTCTGTGCAAATTGCAAGTAAGATATATCAAATAGCCCATTCCATTTTAAAAAAATACTGACAGTTTAGTCTGTTCTATATTATACATTTGGCAGTTCAACGTCTAATGCTTCTGAATCTGAATCTTGAAGTGACGGCTCCATGTCTGAATCAGTTTCGGATAAAAACACTTCATCATTGATTTCAGGTGCAATGTGTTCTGTCCTGCTGCCGCTAGTTAATGGCATTGCTGCCTTTGATTCAGAGCTTTCTCTCAGCTCTTAATTTTTTCTTGATCATTGCAGTCAATGACATTCAAAGCAAGGTTATGGGCAATATACGCAAGTTTTGATGCTCTTTCTGTAGTCAGGCGATTTCTTTTAGTGAAATGAATCCACCCATGGACACTAAATGAACGTTCTACAGCAGCACTTGTCGGTGGTAGACTGCGGAATTTTGCTGCGACTTTTGAAAGTTATTTGGAGCTGCAAATTCCATTTCACCAACTTGTTGGAGTAGTTTGTGTGGCTGCCTTCCAAAACAAATGGCTTTGCAAACATGTTTGCATTTGATCTATAATCTGCTAATTCACCCAAAACCTTGCCGTCATCTACTGTTGGAGATGCTGCTCCTATTTTCTGGATCATTTCCATTGCATCCACCTGAAAAAACACAATAAAACCAGTGAAATATTTAAAAAGTTAAATAATTTTAACTTTTATACACCTTGTCCTTACACGGTGAAAGAAAACACATCCTACATTAACACAAGCTGCACTCTGACTGAGTTGTTGTGTTCGGCTTAGCTGCTCTGGCTGCCAGGCAGTCAAGTCTATCCTATTCACACTGAATCACACAGTGGCCTCAGCTGCCTCACTATTTGTTTACTAGTTACCGCAGAGTTACCTGTTAGCAGTTTAATACTAGAATAATTTCCAGTGAACCAATGTGTGTAAACTTACGAAGACCTCTAGTATATACATATATTTAAATTACAACAATTCTCTTCTAAAATGTTTGTCAATATTACACTCTCTTCCCTTCACTGGTTTACTGACAAACGCGGCATTATGATATTTCTCTTCCTCCTGACTCCTATATGATGCCGGGTACAAATTATGCAGTGTTGTGTGGGGAAAAAATTGGACTGGATTAAAATGTGTTGATGACAACCAGCTATGACTATGAGTAGCCTATGCTATAACTTATGACATATGACTATGAGTGTATATATAAGGTTTCAGTAAATACTCTAGCTATTGAATTGTTTTATTTTTAACCACAGTTAACTCATATTAGTTTTATTTTTCTGAAAATAAATGAAATATCTGATAATTGAAAAAAACAACAATAAAAACCATTTTTATGGCCATGTTTTTTACGAAAAAAAATGTTATAAAAAAAATCGGCCTTGTTTTTATTAGTTGCAACTCTACCTCCGCCTCTCTCACATCTTGATTAAGCCTACCCGGGCTTTATTCCCTCTAGACATTTCAATTCTACCCCTTTTCACCAATATTTTGAGAAGCCTCTCCTCAATTTTTTTCACTTAGTCGGCGGCTAAGTTGGCAGGCTAGTCGCCAACCAGCTTCCATCCACTCATCCTTGGTCGGGATTAGGCGATTGGACCCTCCCCTCCTCCTTCTTGGATACGCCTGCACTCTTCTCCTTCTAGCGCCCCCACCTTTCCGGTCGTCCTTATTTATCCTCGCAAAGAGGGATCAGATATAGCATGGGCAAGCTCGCCCCAGGATTCTATTCCTTCCTGACCCCAACGCCCACAGTCCCCCCCCCCCTCCTTCCCCAATGCTCACAGGTAGATTTACGACCTTGCACACATTTTCACTCCTTTCTTTACGGATTTCTCCTTACTAACCTTTTCCCTGATACGGCCTCGTTGTTATTGCGTTCTAAATTCGAAGGTGAAATTATAACAACCATTCTGAGGCTGAAGTTCTTTTCACCCACCTTTTGATGGTGATTTCCCTCGTTGGTTTATTGCTTGAAAAATAGAATTATTTTTATTTTTTCAGTTGATTCCCACAACTTGTTTTGTTCTTTGACTGAGTTACCCGTTCATCCGCAGGAACTGGGAGCCGAAAAGAGTCTCTGACTCCAGTTCGCATCCTTGAGGATGTGTACGTCAAAGAAATCGGTGCTGGGACGGACTTCAGCTTGGCCATCGACTCGCACGGTCAGGTGTGGGGCTGGGGCTCCAATTATTACTCCCAGGTGAGTGTCGATTGTACGCACCTTCTCTAGGCAGTACTAGGGACTCATGGTAGGAAGTTGTTGAAGCCAAATTTACTTTGAAATTCTTCATATCTGGACGCATTAACCGCATATTTGGCGACACATTCCCATGGCGATGTTCTCCTTCTGCCTTCCTGACGAGATTCAGCGCCCCCTCCGGTTCCAGCTTAGCTTCGCCTTCCGCTAACATCTACTTTCTGTACCCACTCTCCTCACCATCTTCATTGTATGGGGATCGCCTATTTCTCCATGACTATATCCCCTCAACCCTCTGTATAGGCAGAAGGACCTCACCACCTACCTCATGCCGTGTCAGAAGAGAGGCTTTGGAACCTCTATAAACAACGCCTCCAGGTCCCAAGAGACCAGGACTTGAGAGGTCCTTGGCATTAAGGCACGATTAATTGGAATATCGCTTTTGCCCTAATAACCACTTCCCTGCCTGTAATGCGCATGTGGTCAAGCCATAAGATGCGACAAAACGGCTGGGAATGACGAACTCCTCCAAAGTCAAGGTCAATATCTTTATAGGATTATTATAGAATAGAGTTCATCCTTAACATATCCATCGTGTTGCAGTTGACGCATGGATGCGTTCACATATAGTCGTTTTAAGACGCCCAACTGACATCAAAGGCGGAATCAGCTTGATCTCAACTTGATCAATGTCACAAGAGTTTAAAATCGTCTTAAGATTGGTGCCTTTAATTTGCCCTGTCTATGACTGATTCTTTTCCCGTTGTAGCTGGGTCAGGGGAGCGACTCTGGTGAGGAGAAGGCTCCAGGGAGCAAAGTGTTCATGCTGAGAACGTCAAAGAGGGTGGTGAAGGTGCCGCACAGTATGCACTCTAATGTGGAAGTGCCCCGGACTATCGCCCACCTCCCGCTCACCACCACTGGTTCTTCCTCGATGTTGTCCACCCAGTATTTGCAAGATCGTTCGAATGACAAGGTGAGAGATTCGACTCAACAAAGTTGTCTTCCTCCCCCAACGCATGTAGGGGATCTGCAATATTTGGTGGAGGGAGTGCAGGTTCTGGTGAGAGTTTCGCTCCAAGTAGTTTCCTCTTTAGATTGCTTGGGCTATATACATTCAACACCTTTTCACCCCCTTACCTATATTCGCTGCTTGAATATCTTATTTAAAACCAAGGCGGAGATGCCATCGTTGGTCTTTCTCTTTCAAGCTTTTAATTCTTCCAGATTGATTTGAACGACCTTGGGATCCTGGGTGGGGTTGACTTGTCTTCGCTCGAGTGTCCCTCAGAGGACATCCCCGACAAGGACATAATGGAGGACAAGGACGATGGTCTCTACGGCGTCCTCACGCTCCACTCCTCCATCGTCTACTTCCACCACCATTACTCCGCCAAGAACCTCACCCACATAGTGAGATATTGCCTCGCATCTGTTGTCAAAGGTTTGCGATTGTGGGTTGGTGAGGAGGGTGGTGCTACTTCCCGTCCAGATTCATAAGTTGGCAAAGGTAGTATTTAACTGGAAATTGAGAGATCCTTTCACCAAAGAGAAGGGGTTTAAGTGATTGTGGGGCTTGGTTTCCATATTCTTTTTTTTACCATTCTTGTTCGTTCCATTTTGTTGAACGCTTTTCTTCATATGACTGCGACATCTCACATTTCTTCCTCATGATGAAAATGTCATTGTTGGTACACTAGTTATTTAAGTGGGTTAGTATATAAGAGACAGGGTTCCCAACCAGCCTTATTCTTCCATTTCACGCACAGGTGTGAATGTCTTCAATAACACAGCTGCAAATGCAGTGGTAGTCTTAACCATCCAGAAATAGATGGAACTTGAGAAAAATATGTTTTTAGTACTTTGGTTTTGGTAGATTTTTAATTTTGACAACAGTTCTAAGGTGGACTTGTACTTTCTACAACAGTTCTACCTTGGACCTATAATTTTTGAAACAGTTCACACTTGGACTTTTTTGAACAGTTCCCTGCAGTGAAGAACCCTGTGTAGCCTGTTACAATTGGACCTGGAAGAGCCGCGGTGCCTGAGTTGGAATTAGGGAAGCCCTGATGTCACTGGGTTGACTTGAAAACTGACCTGGCCTGGGGAAGTTACTGGTCCGCTTCCTCTTTGATCCATCTCAACGCTACTTTATTTTTTTGTTTACCTGCTCTTGGTACCAAGAGGCATTGTTCTTCCCCCTCACTAGGTTGAATTGATCTCTGATGGAGCCTGAGGAAGTTGTTGGTACGCTTCCTCCTCGCTCCCTCACAGCATTACTTTTTCTCTATGACTATCCCTTCAACCCCCTGTCTAGGCAGAAGCAACTGACCAGCAACCTCATGCCTGTCAGAAGAGAGACTGGAACCTCTATAAACAACGTCCGCATTTTTCAAGAAACAAAATATTGGGGGAACCTGGGCGTTGGGGCGCGAATAATGGGAATATCGTTTTTTTTTCACCCCCAATAAACACTTCCTTGCGTGTAGTTGTTGACCATCTGTGATCGTTCTTTGGTGCATAAAGCTGTACTGCGGGTGGTGACCGAGGTGTACTACCTTGTTGGCTGCCAGGGCAACTAAAAGTATCTGGTCCCCTCTCTTGATCTGTCTCGTTCTCGTTCTCCTTCTCGCTAACGATAGAGCAAGGGAAAGGATGGCTGTGGTCCCCAAATCGCGCCACACAAGGAGGTCTCCTGGTTCCTCACTCCCCGACTCTTTCCTCACTCCGAAATGAGAGCAGGGTATCTTAGGAGTTGGAAAAAAGAGGTTAAAAATATCCCCTGCTCTCTCCTTGATTGGGTTACATATCTCCTCTCCCCAGCTCATATACATACACAAAACATTCCTCACTCATACATACACATACCTGGCTTTCACGTCCAGCTCCGCTTTTCTTCTTACACTCTAAAAAAATGTCCTGTGGGGAGAGAAAGAAAATCACCGACGAAAGACGGGGGGGGGGGGGGGGTCACTGCTTCCAGGCACCTTTCTCCTCCATCCTCTCGACCGAAACCTGAAATTAAAGGTGGGCATTAGAGTGGGCACCTGTAGGTGAGTTGAGGCGAGCACTTAAAACTACCACAGTACTACTGTCATCGCTTCGGCAATACGAATCCCTCCTATAGATGTGTAAATTCGGGTTTACCAGATGTGTGTATAAGTTGCTCTAAGCCTGTACCCAATAAGTCCTTATCCTTTTTGCCTAAGTGTGCTCAATGAGGAGACCGCACCCTACTTCCTCCAAGTAATTTTGCGCGTATCCCCTGGAAAACGAAATCTTGGACATTCAGGCTGCTGATCATCTCTACTTTCTCGAGGCTAAGGACTTCTCCTAGCGTGCACATCGCTGCCTGGGACCTCTTACACCTGAATATTAATAAAGATACACTCTGCTCCTGGACCCATCCCACATCTTACGTGAGCATTTTTACTAAGCCGAAACGATCGCACCCCTCACAGGAGGTAATCCCCCATCCCCGAAAGTGGTCATAAGGCAATCTTCGGGGACTCCTAAAGCTGTCCTCCGAAAGGAGGGACAGCTACATACTTATTTTCTTCCCAGGTCAAGGGGAGAGTGCCTGCAAGCATCGCTTGGAACCCTAGGTCTGCCTTTTGCCTTTAAAATCCAATTATCTTTGGGTTCTAAAAAAAAAAAAAGCGATCGTTTCTGCTTCCGAGTTTGATATATCCCTGTGCTCTCTGGATGCACAGCCTGATTTTGGGTGTTAAGTGGTCGATGACCTTAATGGTGTTGACCAGTTTTACATTCAACTATCATTTTCTGAATCACTGCCGCCTGGAAACCCGCCCTGGTGGTGCTTGGCGTGGACGCGGTAGTGCGCATCTCAGGAAATGACTCATTTATCTGTCCTATTCGATGAATTTAGTTCCGTAGATGATACCGTTGAGTTCTTCTCCGACAACCTCATCGCCGTGGGCCTGACTACTATTCCTAGAACATCTGGGGCGGTGAGGGTGGGAGTGGAGCGGATTTATCTCTACCTCCTTGCTGCAGCTGACATCTATAGGATTGAGTGACTTCCCAATCGCAATGCCCGCAAAGGATCTGCCGCGGCTATATATCTTTCCACACATTTTCGTTTCCTCTTAACTTTATTTTCTTTACGCATCTCTCCTTACAATTTTTCTGTGAGATGCCCTCGTTGGATTTCTTTATAAATGTTAGGGGCTTGAGGGATCTGTCCGGTTCCCCAAGTAGTCACCTCATTTAGCTCCTCTTATTTTCCCATCATGCACCCCCGTCTCGACTAGGTTGCTGTCATTTAACAGATTTACAGAATTATTATAAAAGACACATTCACGTTTTAATGATTCCGTCTGTTCTATGCACGAGAACACTCGCATTGAGTCAACTTAACCCAGGCCTACTCGGCGTATCTGCCCCAATTAGTGGGCCATGTTTGAGATGACCCTCTCTCCTGCAGTTGGCTGAGTGCGAGGCTCACCAGGCGCTCGGGTCGCTGTACGCCCTGGAGAAGCAGCACAGCAAGGCGATGCACCACCAGCTGTGCGCCCTTCTCGGCACGGCGTGGGTGGAGGACTTGGCCCGAGCAGAGGAGGGCGGTGAGCAGACATGCGAGAGGGAGGAGGGAGCTGAAGACTCAGATGGGAAGCGCGCCCAGGAAGAGGAGTCGGGTGGTGGCGGAGCACCGAATCGTGTCAAAGGAGGCGAAGACGGCGCGTATTCGTCCAGGTAATTGTATCCCGTTGTATCGGGGACCTACTTTCGTTGTGGAGTAGAGGTAAGGTTCAGGAAAGCTGCGCAGCATGTCTGTCCCTAGCGCCCTTAGTACTGTTCTTGGCCTATTTCTTCCACACGCATCTTCACTTTCCCTAAATTTATTCAACTAGTCACAAAGTGAGGTCTACCCAAGGACACACCGCTAAATGCTACTTGCTACCCACCCGTTTATGTCTTATCAAACGCAAAGCCGCCTATCACTTATTCCACGCCAGATCTGGCCTTTCCTTAACTAGCTTTTCTTTGCCCCGTTGCTGGTCGTGCACGCCCTTCCTCCGACGTGAGTGTGCATTTTCCCTGTGTGCAAGCAGTGCAAATAAAGTGGTAAAAAAAGCTGCTAGATTGTAATAATTATAATGGAATCAGTTTCTTGAATGTAGCATAGCCTGTTACACTTGAAATTTGGATGAGCTGCACGTCCTCCCAGTCCGAGTACCTGTCGGGGGAAGGGTGGGTACCTGTGTTACACTCGATGTCCAAAGGAACTGCACGCCCTCAAGACCCGAGTGAAAATAGGGAAGTTGCCTTCACTGGGTCGACTTACACTGACGAGGCCTAAGGAAGCTGGTGCGTTTTTTCCTATGTCCCTCTCAGCACCCCCGTTTCTCTTTCTACGACCGCCTCCTCACTTCTTTGTCTACTCGTAAGAAGTGCGTGGTGTAGCGCGGGGCAAAACTCCCCGCTACAAATAAAACCTGGAGGAGAAACACGATCTCCTATTGCCAGTGCACCGCAGGGAGGTCCTCTTTGCAGACTGTTGTACTTCATAACCTTGAGTAGCGGCAACTCCTCTCGACCTCGGTGCCTGCGAAGAAAGAACCGACTACAAAGGTCAATTTCCACTCTGCGTCCATCTCTGGGGATGCTTCTGCGTTTCCCCGGTCCCTTTATGCAACCCTTCCATTCGCACTGTCCCTTTCATTGGCGCCATCTACTGCCCCCCTTTTAAATTGTCTCTGGCTCCTCTTCCACTGGATGTCTGGTGTGGGGACCCCGACCTTGTCCGAAGCCTGTCATAAAGCCGAATCCGCCATTCCGACCTGCCGTAGAGGGGTAAGAGCAGGCTTCGTCCCGTGCCCTGCTAAGCCACCTCATCGATCAGAGATGGTGACTTTGATATTAGCCAGCATGCTCCTCCCCCCCCTCCTATCCTAATAGTGGTCGGCATGTCAGCACCAATGACTGTTTGACGTGTCCTTTGGCCCTTTGAGTCCCCAATTTAGATACCCGATACCTTGGGGTTCGCCACTTGGAGGACCCCTGAAAAAGAAATGATCGCGGGGGTCCCCCACTCGAGATAGTAGGGTCTTCCCTGCAGGCGAATCTAGATTCTGTGGGAGAAACCACTGAGCCTGAGTCCCACCCTGTGCGAGATCCTCCTGAGGACTCACAAGGAGAGGAGGGACCTCTCCTTTGATTGGTGCTCTCTTTTCGGCCCAAAACTATTACAGAGAATCACATGGCGGAGGCTAGTTCGTTTGGCCTAATGACATAGGGAAGCGGGCTTAATGCTGGCCCTCCTCCAAAGAAGAAGAATTAGAAGACAAGGGCAAGTGGTTCCTCTTTCCGTTGGGTTCCGGGGACGGACAGGTCCAAGTCCAAGCTTGCATGCTGTCTCCCACCTGTTTGAATCCGGTGGGACTCTTCTGTGCGCTGCGTCTATCCCGACGTCTAAGCCGGTTGCAATACACCTTTTCGTACTTGAGATTGTGCACCGGGCCCCGTTCGGAGAGTTATGCGTAATTCAGTGACTCACTCACTGCTTTTGATGCATTTGTTCGCAGTATCCTACGAGGCAAAAGGATGCCAAGATTGTTTTCTCTTAGGATCCTTGACATGTAAGGATTGCGAGGGATCAGCGCCCTAACGGCGGCGCCGGGTAGTATGCACAAACTGAGCAACCGGAGCGGTGTTTTGCTCTTCGCCACTCTAAATTCATGGCAGAAAGCGGACAGCTCCTTGGGTTGCATGGCAGAGAAGATGGGGGACTGAACGGTTCATTATTTTGTCGCCTTCGAATCGGATACAGACGCGGGGGGGGTAGTGTCATAGAATGGAACACTCACCTGACCCTTCGTTTCAAACTTGCTTGATCCCACCCAGGCCCTAAAACACTTTTTACTGAATGTCTTAGTCTGGTCAGCTTCTCGAGCGATGCTTGCCCCAGCCCCGCGATAGGCGGGGTCGCTCCTGCCTGTTCTGCGTCGTGTGGGTGGGGGATTCCTGCATACCTGACTGGTGTGATTGAGGTTTTGGAGGAAGGCTCCTCGATAGTATTTAATAATTTAAATCTTTGGCTGCACGCTCAAGCCCCTGAACTCCTTACGGTATCTGAGAATGCCCTGTATCTCTGTATTTGTTGTTTTTTCTTTTTCCTTTTGTAATTTAGATTTTTTTTTGTCACCTGACTTAAAGATAGGTTTTTGGTAATTTCGGTTGCTATGCGCTCGGTGTCGGCCGTCAAAAGAGAATATAAGATAGGAAATATATCCTCTTTCCTCCTTGCTTTATTTTATCCCGGAGCCCTACCCTTCGCTCATTGACTAGTTTTTATCGTCGGTTTCATCTCACCTGTTGGTAAATTTGTTTCAGTCATGTTAACGAAGCTGTTAGAATCTTGGACCACTTCCTGCGGTTGCAAACGGAGGAACCTCAAATTGGAATGAGGATGGTCCTTCAAGAGGGGATCGGTCTCTGGCTTACTCACTCGCTCCCGATCGCGCAGCTCGAAGACCTCCTCCTCACTCATCTACCTCGGACGGTCTACCCGCTCGCGCTGCTCCTCTTTGGGTGCGTAAACTTGCTCATTAGAATGTGAATCAATCACACTGGTATCGTTAACCTTATTTTTTGTCTCCCTT
>OZ018321.1:144190893-144280893 GCA_963969495.1 Ceratothoa steindachneri | reverse complement strand
AAACGAGATAATAAGTATGGGAACAGGTAAATTTGTTACGATTCCCGAAGCAAGTTTTGGGCCGAGAGTATTTGGAATATATTTGTTAAATTAAAATGAGGCCTCAGACATATTGTAACTTGGAATTTTAAAAATTAATATTGACTTAATTATATGTAATACTTAATAATTATCAGGCTAATACACTAATTTGGCATTATTATAAACAATTTGGAGATCACAATTACCCGTCCAGTAGTTCGACAAACTAGAAGATAAGTTTCTTCTTCCTCAATCTCCCGGATGTGCATATATGCGTTTAATAATGTTACCTGATTTCTCCTGCATAAGATTTTTTTTAAATTATTACATAGAATAAGATACATTCTAGACTATTGGTTATATAGTTTGTTGTTTGAAAAGGACTTTTTATAGTCTAGTTATATTAGAAGCATATCTTAATATTGGTATTTGTGACGATGTCCTTTAGTTTGGAAAGCTGCGAGGCAAAAGGAAATGTAATATTTTGGGGAACTGGAATCTTCATTGGAGGTGTTTTTATGTACAGCAATAATAGATCCGACTGGATCTAAAATGTCATGATTCAATAAATCATAAGAGATACATTAAACTAATAAACTTACAACTAAAGAAATTAATTTCATCATCTTAAGATTGGTGATAGGACAACGAATTTTGTTTCAGAGCAGAAAATAGGTGATTCTAGATGATCTTTAGGCGCTGATTACAAATGTGTCTTTAGAATTTGCACATCACGTCGAGGTTTTGTGTAATTTGAATTTATGTGATCTGTATTAATAAAAAGACTTTTTTGAGCTATTTTTCTTGACGAAATAGATATAATGAAATTATAAAATCAATATAGAGTAAATATATGCGACTAATAAACAAAATGAATCCTTTTATTTTATAATAATCCTTATTAATAAGTTCATAATGCTATTTATTTATAAATATATATATAGGTATATGTAAGCAAAATTTATCGTGCAACTTTGGTTAAGACAAAATCAATTTTTTTATGTATAATTTATTCCTATGAAACAATATACTGGATATAAATATAAATATGGATTCATAATCATTAATAAACGAAAACACTACTTTTACTTTCATACTAAAGTTACAATAATGAATTTAGTTAGAGGTCCTCCATGAAAATATAATGAGCTGTGCATACCAAATCCTATTTGATATTTATTTGCTGCTTATGATAAATGTCACTGAGTCACATCTTATGGATTCTTTTGTTGAAAGTTTGACATTGCAGCCTACCTTGCATATCTACCTTGCATATCTGGTACCAGAATGTGATTGATTCCATCAAATCTTAAGCCTATGCATGCAGAAGCATTTGGCCCACCGTGATTTTCGTTCTTTTCTCATTTTTAGGAGCGTTCTTACTATTTCTTGTCTGAATTGTAGGTGAGTCATATTGGTGGAAGGGTTTACATGCTGGTAAAATCGGTATGCTGCTATCACAAACATATTCAGAATGTGTGAAAACAAATTCCACCACCATTTTCTAGATCGTAAGCGTGGTTAGTGGTAAGATAATAAGCTATCAAAGACATCTACCCCACCCATTCCTTTATTGCACATGCTAATTAAATGAGGTTCCGTAACAGCTCTTTTCTTTTCCTGTTTCACTCTTTTATGTACTTTTTGGATATAAGTTATGCTGTAGTAGTTGCTTGCAACATTAACAACTGAACTATCATTCTATTTGACACAAATAAATGATCCATCTGAATTGAAATCATAAAATCCTCTCTCTCTCTGTTTCATTTCCTTGTTGCTCGAACTGTCCCGCAAGCAAAGATTCCTTTCTGAGTTATGTTACTTAGGAGCTTGGGGCTGGTAAAAAAAATTATCAACAAAAATTACATTCTTTCAATAGTTTTGAACAATTTCCAACATTTGATCCACTACCCGCAATAAATAGAGAAATTGTATGGATAGCCATTAGAGCCACACATCATCCACAATTTAAAGCCAAAGCAAACGCGATTATTCTTTATAAAATTTTTGGCACTATTTAATCCCTTTTAAGGGATAGTAGACTCATCAATACTAAAAAATTCGTGGAATACCCCAAATTTCTGACAATTTGGGCGAAGCATCTCTAAAGTGGCTGCACTTTAGGTACTTTGGACTCAGATAATTTGTTGTTATCAGCGATGTATCCAGACAGGCATTAATTTACTGCATTAATATTTTAGTATTTATTTTTGTTTTGTTACACTTAGTTGGATATCTATATAATAAAAAAACAATTCTGCCTATAAACACAATGTAAATGGACTAAAACTAACGAAATGATACAAGTTACTTACCCATAATACAATGTAGAATCCATGAAGATAGGGCGCACTAAACGTGTTTACTTAATGTATTTCGAGTTTCAAATAACTATTATCATATCAAACTTGTGGATTGCGCCAAGATACAGATTGCCAAGATGTGGATTGCAGCGTGATCGAAATATAGGGGGAAAAGTTCCAGTAGTGTTCAACGTTCCCATTTTAGAATGATTATATTCAGACCTATTTTTTTTATACAAAATTACCCGTGGATCTTAGAATTGATGATAATTATTTGTAAAATCATATTCTAAATTATTATATCAAATAATAGAAAGATATTACAAATTTTATCATTGTTTTTTTATTATATTTATAATATTAAGTGATAATTGTAATTTTTGTATATATCTGATAATCGATAATATGGTTACTAAAATTTTATATTAGCAAAATATATAAAATTTTTTAGAATAAAACATAGTTTTACATTTTTGGATGCTTAATTACTGAATTAAGCTTAACATTGCACTTAAAAGTCATTTAGAAGTTATGTTCCCAAAATGGGGACGTTGGACACTAAGGGGTTAAATAGGCACAAATAGCTGTCTTATTAGTCCATTGTTTTACGAAAATTACATGAGTGAAGCTCTCTACTCTAAAGAATTAACGCATAAAAAATTCCAGAACTTCGCTGCAAGTTACACAATAGATTCAAAAGACATTGATGGATTTAGGATGGTGTTCCAGCACATCGACACATTACGGTGAGAGAACGATTGGCATATTTTCAACGATCGCATACTTCTACAGAATTTTTTGATTTAATGGACCACAAGATCAGCAGCAATAACATATTGCGAGTTTTTTGTGAAGACGTTTATCAAGATTTAGGCGTAATCCATCCCTCTTGGAAATGCAAATCAACTGAGAGAAATAATAAGGGTAGAGGTCAACTTGCTCAAGGAAAATCAAAGTTTAATCAATAAGGTTGTTCAGACAAAGAGATATAGATCATGTTTTCATTGCCTCGCCACTCGCTCAACACTCCCTAGCGACACACCAAGTGCCAGTTTCACTCTCATCCACCAATCTCTCCTTTCATGTGAACTGCAGCTAATTGATTTGGGCAATCAAGCAGGATTGCAACCTGACATTGTTAATAATAAATAATATATTACAAAATTGGAATGTTTGAATAATCATCCGCTACCATAGGATTAAATATTTATTTTGATTTACTAGGGAATTTCTGTAGTAGTGAAATTTGACAGATTTATTATTTTATTTAAATTAATAAAATTATGAAATTTAAATATATAAAAGAGAGCCAATGCAGCAGAAAAGAAATGCATTTTATTTCTTCCTAAAAGGTAAACATCGAGTGAATTTCACCGAATTGTTAATGTTTACGGGCCAAAAAAAGCTACCAAGCAGAAGTGTTAAAGTGCTTTCTTTCTTGATCTTAAGATAATCACCCCAAACTACTATAAAATCGGCACGGTGTTTTGCTATCAATACTGCCTCCCTGAAGCGTGCAGGTTGCCTCACCTTATAAAGTTTTGTGCCCATCGTACAATGAGATCTGTATTGGCTCAATAAGCCGTACCCCATCCAGACTCGAACCTCACCTAAAAAATTGTTGCCAAACGGGTTGGTCCCTGGACAACCTGACTACTCTATTATTAGACTTCAGAAAAATCCTGCAATTCACAGAAAAAATCGATGACTCTATAGTCTCCTAAGCTACTACCATCTCTGCTTTACGAAACGTTGAATATATATATATATATATATATATATATATATATATATATATGTATTTTAAAAAGCATACCCCCCCTTCAATGACCAAACTTTGCATGTTGTTCGTTAGAGAGTTCCTTTTACTTTACCACTTTCAAGTTAATTAGAATCACTAATGTCACTACTAATGTATTTATAATCATTATAATTTTCCCACTAGATAATAAGGCTAGCCCTCGAAACCTAGGTTTAAAATTAAATGTAAAAAGACAATGTATTTCTTTTTTGGCGGTTCTGGTTCTCTTATTTATACAGGAGTGTCCTGGGAATTATGAGCCACTCTCTCTCTATCTTTCTTTATATCTTTATTTATATATATTTATATATATATATATATATATATATATATATATATATATATATATATATATGAAAGCGAAATATCAATATAACGTCACATGGTAGATGCTCAATAACTCATAAGAAATAGGGAAGGAAATATGAGAAATAAGCTATTTCGTCTATTGCTAAAACCAAAGAGAGATCAAACATAGATTATGAAAGAAAGAAATGAGAGATAGTAAACGGATAAAGTAATATAAACTCTTTTATCTGTTAAAATGAGTGAAAATGAGGCAGGGTTCGAACCTATCATATTGAGTGCTCTTAGCTTTTCATGCCACCCAACTAATCTATAGTTTACCATCCCCCCCCCAAAAAAAAATGTTTCAAGTCAGATTATAACCAGAATAGTGTAAATAACCCCCTTTATGTTAGAGAAGAACGGTTAGTAAAGGAGAGACACAGGTTTTCTTAGTTATTACCATAAAAACGGAGTTCGGTTATCCTTGGATCAAAAGCGTATTTAGCAGTTTTGGGCAAGGTCTAGAGTCCACTTATCCCAATTGTGACTCTCCCCAATGACCTTCGTTATTGCCTCCTCCAAGTTATAGTACCCCTTAACTTTGATTTACGTCGTCAACTCCTAAGAACCACGAAGCAAGACTTCCCTTTAGAGCTAAATATCAGCCGTTGGGTCCCATTCTTACCATCTTTCAAAGTTGCTAGCGAGGTTCTTATCAAATTTGGTTTGCAAAATATACAAATATTACTTAATCTATTCCCGAGATTTCGTTGAAAAGGTTAGGAACTAGGATTTGACCAAAGACAAAATGTGGAGTTTCGATGTTAATAGTATATTTACAAAGATCCCGATTCTCTGCAATTAATTCATTAAAAATTTCTAAAAAGAACTACTACCTCAATTACACCCTTTTCTTGGGTTTATTAAAATATGTTGATGCTATAAAAACTTGAAAAATTTGATAGCTTCTTTCTAAATTTCCACACCTTGCATCACACTATTAAATTCAAGTTCGAGTTAGAATAAGACAACTCGCTGACGTTCCTTTATACAAAACTTATAAGAGACAAAGGCTCGATAAATGTATCTGTATACTTCAAAGTCACAAATCAAATTCCTATATATATTAATTACACTAGGCAACAAATTTTAACATTTTTAATTTGTTACAGACATGTGAATAAGTGTTTCTAATTAGTTCGAGGGCGCTAAATCAAAGTTGTAAACCAAAGTTCTTTATCGTCTAGATTTTGTGTAATGACTCCCCCCCTTCCCTACCTCCGCTATCTGTTCCGATTAATAAATAAAAAAATCTTTTTTTGTAATTTCTTAATTTTTAAGCAAAAATAATTTAAAAGTGGGGGACCTACCTTTATTCTGGCTTAGGACAGACAGTGTACATCACGGGTGAAGTTACACACCCCTCCCTCCTAAATTATGAAGATTTTATTGTATTGATTAAGTTTGTTATGCATTTAAAGTTTAAAGAAACTTTGCCGAGGCCTTCTCGTTTTTCTTTTAAGAGGTTTTTAAAGTTTGTTTTTGTAAAGACCAGCAATAATTCCCCATCATATTTAGATCAAATTTGCCTGGTTGGTCCCTCGTCTCCATAACCAAAATTTGTTGATGAATACGATCACCATGTTCATCACTAACCGCTCCTAGATTTTCAGGAAAAGCTTCGAGATGAGAATGCATAAAATGAATTGTAGTGACATTCTACATCCCATCTTTTCATAGGCTACCAGCATATTGTTTACTATTTCTCTGCAATTTGGAGATATAAAATTGCCAAGGAAGATTTCAGTGACTTCCACAAAGGATGTCTATGCTCAAGAAGCAGATGCCAAAGGTGCATATTATAACGATGCCATTTCAAATCAAATTCAACAATACGACTAAATGCATTTAAAGTTTAAAGAAACTTTGCCGTAGCCTTCTCGTTTTTCTTTTAAGAGGTTTTTAAAGTTTGTTTTTGTAAAGACCAGCAATAATTCCCCATCATATTTAGATCAAATTTGCCTGGTTGGTCCCTCGTCTCCATAACCAAAATTTGTTGATGAATACGATCACCATGTTCATCACTAACCGCTCCTAGATTTTCAGGAAAAGCTTCGAGATGAGAATGCATTAAATGAATTGTAGTGACATTCTACATCCCATCTTTTCATAGGCTACCAGCATATTGTTTACTATTTCTCTGCAATTTGGAGATATGAAAATGGCCAAGGAAGATTTCAGTGACTTCCACAAAGGATGTCTATGCTTTGCGTTCTTTTTTATTGAGACACAAAGTGAAGGAATCATCAGAAACAACTCTGCGAATTTGTGTTCCAGTGAAAACTCCAGCTTCTATTTTTGCATCAGTTAATGATCCTTCAAATTTGTTTTACAAATATTCAGACCAGTCACTAAAGGGTTAATACGATCCGACTAAACTCTTCCTCCTTGCAAATTGCGAAGTTAATGTTGAATTCTGCGGGTTATTCAGTGGCTCATACTGTATATCTTTATGGTTATTCAGTTTTGCAACCATAAAAAGATGCAGCGTCAACATTCTTATCAAAAATATGAGCGAGTTGATGAGTAAACCATTTTATAAATCTCTTTCGGCGAAAGAGATTAGTCTGAAGAAGCAGATGCCAAAGGTGCATATTATAACGATGCCATTTCAAATCAAATTCAACAATACGACTAAATTATTTTAACATTTGTCTTCCATTTTTTAACAAATACATTTAAATTTTAATCCTTCATGTAATGAAACTTATTATCATGGTTACCTAGAAAAATGCCTAATAAAAGTAAGAAACTAATCGACTATTAAGTAAAAAATTTTTCCTTAATTTTATTTCTGGTGCAAAGGTAATTTTTGTTAGCTTCACTAACATCAATGCAGCTTCACTATTATTAGAGGAAACTTGATGAAAATATTACCATTTATATGTAGATAATTTTGTACTGAATATAATCTGCCTACACAATGTAAAATTACTAATACTTTTCAAATAAAATCATTTAGGATAAAGTGAGGCAAAAGTAAGTTTAGGACATTTATTCTTTTAAACTTTCGGACCAATTAAATAAAAAGAACTTTTTCAGAGATTTTTAAATCATGAGGGTAGACTGTAAACTCTGGAAAGAAAGAGTTATGAAAGTTTGTGGCGCTGCATGTAGTTGTCTTCATGTAGGATGAATCCCAGGAAAGTTCAGTTTAGAAAGGTGAAAGATATGAAAGTGAAATCTAACTGAAGAAAATATAGTGCACCAGGTTGACGGGTATCTCCGTTTTTATAGGTTAGAGTTTTGTTTCTTTCTTTGGGGGAGGGGTTGATTCTTTGTATGTTTATTAGCGGATTTTTCTACAACTTATTTGTATTATCCTTCTAAATGAGACTTCCTGGCTACTGGTAGTTAACGCTTATATCCCGCACACTCTCGGTGAAACCCGGTTTTAGCTTGAGTCTCGTTGTGTATGTCTAGTACATACTTGACACTCGGTCCCATATTTTTGGCTTGATGATTGTATGTAAAATTTGACTGGGTTAATTCTTTTCTTTTCGTGCAGATAGGTCTCTCGAGGTTTTTTAGTCATACCACCACTCCCTTTTGTAATGATTTTAAGAATTTTTTTTTGTCTATCGGCAGCTTCAACGCGTTTTCTTCCAAGCTTTGCATAGGGTATTGCTGGGTAGAATTTTTATATTTTAGTGGGGCGGGGTTGGAAACTATTTCAAAATCCGTGTATTTTTCCTAAATAAGTATTTGCTAACGCGGTTTTCATACTTATCTGGTTCTGCATGCCAAACCTGGCTTGCTTGAAATCGAATATGTTCACATTCAGAAATTATTCAATTTCAGTATCATATACATCGAGTTGCACAGTCGGGAAACAACCACCTGATATTGCAGTGAACTTTTCATGATTAGTCTTGATCTTCCACGGTTTCTCAAATCATTTGATCTTTCTCGGACGCTGTTGCTCCAGAGATAGATCCTACTAGTGGGGCTGTCTGTTCCCACTATAACTTAAGCGACGCCTTCTTTGATATTACATAAAAAGTTGGGCTCAAGCATCGACTCTGAGGAACCCTGAGAGGATTTCGAAGGTAGACAAAATTTTCCATCAAGAGAGATGAATGCACTTCTGTCGCAGAGAAAGTTCTCAACGTGTGACGCTAATCCAAGCCTCGACAATTTGTATTTGAGACCCTCAATCAAAACTCGGTCAAAGGTTTTCATGACATCTCTGCAAACCACGTCCATCATATATCCAGATGCCAGTCCAGCAACTGCATACTGGTACCTCTTAATTTCTAGAAATCTGTTGCTCTTAATTTAGGAATCAGTTAGGTTCTATGTGTGAGGTTAGCCTATTGTTCATCACCCTTCCCAGGAATTTTCCATTATTCTAACTGATGGGCTCGGCCTGTAATTTATTATCTGGATGTCTTTACACCATTTTAAAAGTTCTCTTCTGAAAGACCAGTGTTTTAATGGTTCAACAGCCTAGTTTTGTCACTCCTCTGAAGCTTAATTCAGGTGCATGATATATATTTGGCTAAGGGCTGGGGCTTTTTATTTAATGAAGTGATAGCCGATTCTATCTCTTTATTGGCCTCTCTCAACTGCTGACCAGGTAATATACAACGTGAATCTCTCTTCATAGCTTTTCATGTACTTGAAAGCTCGATCTAGAAAGCCTAGATTAAATTTCTTATCCTCTTCATAGGAGATTCTGAAAACTTCTTTCCATAATCCATGAAAGAGTGTTTTCTTTTCTACAGGGCAGCATTGCTGTTTTTCGGTTGTGCACAAAATGTGATTTGTTTTCGGCATCGTGACTACTCTTTCAATCCCCTGATGGAATCCAAAAAGTTTCTTGGGTTGTCATCATTGTCGATTTATTTGAAATATTGGTCCCACTTCTCTTTTATTCCTTGCATTAGATATAGATTTATTTGAACTCTAAGATATTGGACACCCCTGAAGTTCATAAAGATGGCTCATCCAGCTTTTCGTATAGTTGCGTAGACCTGGTCGAATTCATGGTGAATCATCACCGAACATGGGCCTGTTGGGTAAGAGGAATTTTGGTAGTGTGTAAGGATAATGCTTTGATCTGAACTCAATATTTTGTGAAAATAGCGTCTAGCTCGAAGTCTATCTCTTCCAAAGTCGCATTGTTAATTTTTACTGGTGTTCTGGAAATGTTCTCCTATATGCTTTCCAGTCGGTAAAAAATAAGCATTTCCTGGTTGGCGCAGCGATCGGGTTAGGAGCTGTCGCAATGGTGATGACCCTGGAAGACCATTTTCTGTATGGCGTCTATTATACTATCTTCAGTCGAATATTGGGAATAGACATGGATCCGAACATCGAATATAAAAGGAATCAGATTAATATCACCATAAAGGGTTTATGAAAGTAAACTATAACTATATATTTAAAGAGAAGATGTGAGTAAAAGAGCTACATATATATTAACACTCTAAAAGGTTGAAATTTGGGATTTCGTTGTCATTAGGAATTCTATATCTTTCTTTTCTGGAAATATTGTATAACTTATAGTATAAGAGATTTAATAGAGTTGATTAATCTAATAACACCTATCTAAGCATAAAAAGTAGAAAAGTTGCTAGGCAGAAATAAAGAGGAAAACAAGACAAACGCCTCTTTTGACTCAAGAAAAATTAAAGACGTAGACTATTTATATAACAAAGATAATCTTAAATACAGAGGCAATCGATGTACAGTAAACCAGTCGCGGGGACATAATCTTGCATTTGATCTTAGATATTAAAAGATTGCTTTATTTCTTTAGGGAAATCATAATTGAGAAATAAGAATTTGCTCTTGTTCTTTTTACAGCCGGCAAAATCCTCTCTATACACCGTTCAACTTGTAGATGTACAGCAATCTTCAAGTGGAGTTTATTACTGCGAAGTGGTGGCAGATGCTCCTTCCTTTACAACCCGTGGGATGGCTGCAAACCTGACTATCGTGGGTAAGTTAAAGGTCATTAGATTGCCTCTGCTATTGCCGTCACTTTATATCTCTTTTTTACCCAAAACAGCAATCAAAAATTAGTGAAAGACTAAATATCGCCGCTGTCTCTCAGGTCATTTTGGTATGTACCTCCCAAACGATTTTACTTACTTCTATGAACCTTTCAAAATCCTTTCTTAAAAAAATAAAATACATAACTCATCATCTCTCAATGGCCACCTAAAAACTCATTCAAATTCAAAATACAGCTTTAGATCATTATATTTCAAAGGAACGATAATTCGCTGTCTCTTTACAGCATTCGTATTTTCTTCTACTTACTCAGAAAAAGGAAAATCACAACAATGATACTGCCAAAAGAAGCATATTTGAATTAGACTGAATCTGATTGTATTCAATATATATGAGGGATAAATCTGTTACTGTAATGCATTACATATGCATTTTCAAGAAGAGTTTTCCATCGTGTATCGTGTTTCTCGTTAGGGCGATACAAGTGATAATCCATTTTAAGACCCGAAGCGATGGAAAGATAAATAGTGTTCGAAGGCTGTGAATTAAAATTCTGGAAGGTAAAATATATTTATAAATGATTAAAATCGTAATATATTGTGCAGGTGTGCAATGGATATGAGTTTAGCAGAGGAAATGAAAGAGTTTATAAGAACAGCTTTGCTCTTATTATTAGGTGTCAAGTTGGCCTGCCTTGGTTCCGTAGCTATGTTAGTTTCTGGAGAGTTGGCTTTCATTAATATCCCTACAATCCTAAACATTGGCTACTTGTGCTACGTACATTTTGTATATTCTCACTTCCTATATTTTAACTCTAAGGAAATATTCACCAAAACTTTTCAGAAGAAATACTTCACTACTTTTCGTTGTAATAAATACAATTTTATTGATTTATTAAAAAATAAATCAAATTTACAGCAACCGAAAATGATGTTGCATTGGAGATGGAGGAAATAGAAAAATAGAATTAAACAATAGGAAAAAGGATACAATGCATGAGATGAGACAATAAGAAACAATATTTCGCAAAATCCAATGTTACGCAACCCATGAGCGATCATAAATGACTAATTGGTCCATATAATAATAAAACTAGTAATGTAAGAAGAAGCAGAAGAAAAAGAACAAAAAGAAGAAGTAGAAGAAGAAACATGTTATAAGCACTAGAGTCATTTCTCTCCTAGTGGTTATAAAATGACAAAATCTAGACTAGTAAATATATATTTATCTCTTCCTATTAGCAAAGGCTTTGTTTCTCATCCAGTTCATCTTCTAACATATTGGTTCTTAAGTCAATCCGATTAAGGAAACAAAAAATCTCTTGATTATATTGTGTTACTCACTAAGAGGGTATGGAACGTACATACTCGCATGCCGCCAGATAATCGTGGGAACGAAAGAAATTTGTCGTTTGAGTTGACCTTCGTCTCCTTTCTCTCCCCCCCACCCTTCCCCAACGGGCGACAGGAAGTCTGACGAAAGAAGACCTATCTCACAGAAAAGCCTAAATTCTATTAGCCTTCTTTATGATAGCATGTAGATTGTCCAGAAGGCACTGCGATAATCAAATTGTCGTGAATGGAATCTCTCTCTCAATTTTACACAGTCCGCGGTATAAAAAACAACGCCGTTCATCCCTCTCCAGCAGTGTCCTAAACCTACTTGCGTAACCGTCACGTTGAACGAGAGTCGTTCCCGTAACGTATCGACTGCTGAGTTAACTTGGTCGCTGTCTCAAAGTGTTCCTGAGGCAAATCCCTCCCCGCAGAGTCTGTGACTAGAAGAATACGCTCTGTTGCTCAACGTGACTTGAGAAAGAAAAAGGAACATCCAAATAGTTACTGGAAGTTACTATTTGTCAGTGTCACATCCAGTATGGAGTGAACTAACTCGAACTGCAGTCAGCAGCCCCAAACTTATCACGTATCCCCCCTCTCCCCGAGAACTCGTGTTAACGCCACCCGAACCTCCCTGTCTGGACCTGAGTAGTCGTCTCTCCAATCAATCACAATTAATGGTAATCTGTAAACCCAGTGTCCCTCTATTCTTAAATTACCTATTTAATTAACAGATATTGATACTCCCATTGAGTTATTATAAATCTAGACGCTTAACGTCAGTGTTTAATATTGAATCCTAATTTACCTAAATGCCCCTTTAACTATTGCTTCTAATTATAATTATTGTGTGAAGTAAAATTTATTTTTGTTCCTGTGTTTATTTCTGGCTCCTTCTTTTTTAGGTACCCTTGGCAAGACTTTAATTAAGAATCCCTTCGGCTAATTTATTCAACCTGTATTATGCACTCTTAGAATTTACTAATCACAAACCTCCTTTTTCCAGTAACAATTGGGACTTTTATAGTGAGAATACTGGCTACGGCACAACTTGCCTCTAACTAGTTTTCGCACGTTCAGTAGGAATTAAAGCCTATATATATATATGATCGTAGATGGAGTCCTAGGGTCAATACCACCGGCTTAAACAAAAGCGGTGTGTCCAGATCAAGGACTAGAATAATTATTCGACCAGACTATGAGCAATTCTACGACACTCACATATAAATCAGATGCATTTATTTGAATCCATGTCAATCACATTTGACATACATACTTTAAATTTAAATCCTTGTAGCTGACATATAAATAAAAGTGTAATTAGTTTGAATGATTTACTCTCAAATAAATAAGAAATATTATTAATTAAAATACATGACAATTACATAGGAATCACACATGTAAGTTATTTGAATCAATGGTGTTCACTTGTGAATCACATATGCTACCTAATTATTTGAATCCATGTCGCTCACATATGAATCAAATATATTCATTTGAAACCGTGTCTCATATATTCTATAAATCTTAATCTGTGTCGCTCAAATAAGAATCAAATGTTGTTTATTTGAATTTGTGTCATTCACATATGAATCACATAGGCTATTTATTGGAATCAGTGGGGCCCTTCATGGATATAGAGAAATTTCCTTCATTGTGAGCATTACAATTTCTTCCGCAAGGAGCATTATTGTGAGGTATAAATCTAATGATTGTATAGCAGCAAATCGTCCGCGTGAAGATCAACCATAGATCTGACCCCTAGAGATGTTTAGTCATGTTAAAAACAGTTAGAAATGACCCTATGACTTCATCATAATATTTAAAATCAAATCATGTTGCACGTTGTGTATATTCACAATGTTTATCGAGAAAATATGTTATTTTACACCGGGAAGGATTTCGTGGAGGTGTCGCTAGAAGGAAGCCTATGTTAAGAGGGCTCATAAGGAGACCCGTTGGTGCTCGCTAAGGAGTAGCTAGAAGATGCCCAAGTTAATTAGATAAAATACTATTGTCAGATAAGACAAAAATTAGGATCTTTGGTAGAAACGACACGAACGAGAACGTTTGCTGGAGATTTGGTGAACCCCACATAGAAAAGAACACCTTTCATACTGTCGAACATGCAGGAAGGTTCGATTAGGTTGTGTGAACGATTGATTCCTGCTGGCACTGGTACATTAAAAGTGATAGATAGGGCCAGAAATTTTAAAAGCTCTTAGCGCAATGCTCTATGGAAATGTGAAGCAATTTTCCAGTAAAGTCGTACTTGGAAGGCATTTCTCCTTTCAACAAGACAACGATCCCCATAATACTAGCAATCTAGCAGCCCGACGCGGTGTGAAGGTTGTTACTCATTTCTAGACTAACCGCATACCATAACTGCCTATATTGCAATTAACATTGCTATGAAATTTATCTCTAAGATATGAAATACCTATGCTATTTATGATTCAATGTCAATTCCATATGAATAGGTATACTATAAATTTGAATGGCTTGCTCAAATAGGAATCAAATGTGTTATTAATTAAAGTGTCGCGCTCATATCTATATCACATATGTTATATTGTAAATCATGTGGCTCCCTTATGATAATTATTTGAATTCGTGTCTATCACATCCGAGCCACATGCTATTTATTTGAATCTTTGTTGCTCCCAGATAAATCCAGTCGCTCTTATATGAATTACATATGGTATTTATTTGAATGTCTCGCACATATATGATATTTATCTGAATCTGTGTCACTCAAATAAGAATCACTTGTTATTTATTTGAATCCATGTCACTCACATATTAATCACTGGCCATTTACCTGAATCTGTGTCATTACATATGAATCAGAGGCGAAACAAATCAATTAAACACCACCTCCCTAAAAAAACAAAGGCAAAACCAAGAAAATAGAAAAACAATAAACAAACGAAAAGCCAAAAGAAGAAGGAAGCACACTTCGGCGTGCAGGAAAGGATCGTCAACCACCGACTAACACCAAAGAAAGTAAAATAAAAGGAGAAGGACAGCATCTCCCAAGTAGTCAAAGACTACATAATTTATGTGAACAAACCCGTTCCGAGTATAAGGGACAAGAGATAGCAAATCTGCTTCTCTAGGTACCGTCATAGGTATCGTGCGCGAAAATCATCCAGACTGGGACATTCAACAAGAATATGTCGAACAGTCTGGAGGACAACGCAGTCTTTAAAGTAAGGGGCAGAGAAGCGCCTCATTAAATGGCTGTGCGTCCTGTGAGTGTGCCTAATTCAAATAAGATGGAAAGCGATCTGGAGCCGTCATGGCTTTGGAAGGTATGCCTATGGTATCAGTCGCGGCCTTATGGCACGTAATTTTAAGTTCCTTTCGACCGATACCATCTTCTTTGCCAGGCAGCCCTGAGGGCTGACCTGACTTCGTTCATAGAGTGAACGAAGACTATTTGCCATTGTTATCTGAGCGCTCATTTCTCACAATCTCTACATATCCAGAACTCATAGGGATAATTCCGACATCCTTCCTGCTCGCGGCAACCATGTGTTGACAGATATCACGAATCAGTGTGTTCGAAGAATTGAATTCCCTAAGAGCAATCCGGGCACTTTGTGATTTGCTAAAGCTCACGATCCGGACTCCGCACAGTGCACGACGTTAAATTCCCCATATTGAGCTGACTATCACAACCAGCTCGGCCCTGAAAACAGGGGTAGCACCGGGTAGAGTCCGACTCTCTTCAAACAGAGATGTGTCGAAGAAGCCGACCTGCCCCTTGGACATGGAACTATTCGTGTACACTGGCGCAGAGCCAGCGTGATACGCATAGTGCTCCAAAAAGGTAGAAAAGCAATTCCCCAGGCGCTGGAAAAGATTTGAGAGCACGGATGTGACGACAAATAGTCAAAAGTGGTACCCTCCAGGCTGGCATCTTGGTTATATCTAGAAGCCCCACCAAGGAGAGATATACCGAGCGCTCGAAGGAATTTCCTAGCCCTAAATTCAAACGTCTGGCATCTCTCGGCATCATAGTCACCATTAAGATTCGCCGAAATGAGGTGAAATCAGTTAGTGACTGAGAAAAAAAACAGGCTCTGGCATACAAGCTAATAATTCCCTATGCACGGCGCAGAACAAGTTGCATCTCCCTGGCATCGATAAGTAAGCTCTCACTGATGGACCTCCAAAAAACAGCGGTTGCCAGACGGAGACCATGGTGCTTGATCGATTTCACCTTCCTCAATATACATACTCGTGCGTTCTAAATGCGGATCTATAAAAATCGCATTCGTATTCAAATTTTGAGTAAACGAAGGAGTAGTAGTAAAGCAAACCAGAATCCCTATCAGCGCCTCAAGTGTTGAGCGTCACGGAACGAAGAATGTCCATTGTGCGGGTACAAGAGACCATAAGGCTGCGAATACGGGTTTTCGAAGTGAGGCGTCTATCAAAAAGAAGACGAGGAAGGCTACAATGCGATTCCACTACGTCCATGTTAATACAGTTTAGAAAAACGTCTGGCTGGGTTTAATGCCGTAGATGGTGGGAAAAGTGTACCACCTAATTCTTGGCCAAGAAAAACCGAAACTTGCGTGTTTTGGCAGAACGAGAGATGCGATTCAATACTTGGTTGTTTCGACGCTCGAGAGATTGGTATCTTGGCCGCACCAAAAGAGATTGAAAGAAGCTTTACGTGTCGCTCACCCATGAATCAAATATACTATTTATTTGAATCTGTATCTTTCACTTATTAATCACATATGCTATATTTTTAAATCCTTGTTGCTTATATATAAATTAAATATGCTATTAATTTTAATCTATGTCTCTCTCATATTAATCATTTGCTATTTATTTAAATAAGTGTCGCTCACTTATGAATCACATTATATTTATTTAAATCCTTGTTGTTAACATAAGAATCGCATATGCTGTCTATTTGAGTCCTGTACATATCGCTCACATATTAATAGCATATGCTATTGATTCGAATCGGTTTCACTTAAATGAAAACACTAAGGAATTTATTATTTGAGGTTTTTATTGTTTATTATTGTTGTTTCTCTGTTATTTTATAATAAACTAGATAAATTGATTATGGCACTTATGACACCTTATGTCTTTGGTCTTTGTGGCAAGCACCAGATAAGGTTTAAGGAAAAACAAAAATCTCACATAAAAATCATATAATTATGTTTTTAATCCATATCACTCTCATATTTATCACGCATCCTATTTTTACCTGTGCCGCTCACATATGAATCGAATCCGCTATTTATATGAATCATCCTTGATCACATATGAATCAGATATGCTATTTATTTTAATCGTTATCTGTGTATCAATTATGATATTTATTTGAATTCAGAGCGATCACATTGGAATTATATGTCATTTATTTGAATTTATTGTGCAGAACTCATGAAGCCCATATGCTATTTATTTGAATCCGTTTATTCACATTTGAATCATATATATGTAATATTTATTTACATCCCTCTGAATGACATATGAATCACATATTCTATTTATTTGAATCTTTGGGGCTCATATACATAAGCAGGGAGGATACTTGAGTAATATTTTATCCCAGAAATTTTACTTCGGTTCGATACTTAAATTTATTTCCTTCCAAATAATTTCTATTCATTTTTATTAGCGGTAAAATTTCACTTTTTAACTATTGCAAAGTTCCGTTATTATAATAAATTGTGACCCCACATGGGGGGTATCAGGTATAGCATATCAACCATGCTGTAGCTGACATCTGGTGGATTGCATGCTCTCACGGCCCTAATGCCCTTTCTTTTTCAGTATCTCATATTTAATTATTAATAACAAAGATTAATGGAGATCAGTTTAAAATAATTTTGCGTTCCATTAAGTGTATAAGAAAAATAATATTTATGTAAAACTTTTTCAAATTTAATAAAATGAATAAATCGTAGGCGCTCATACATAAGAGAGACAAGCAAATAATTTCCGCTTGATGACCACTTTCCACATTTTTTCTAATTGATAGAATTAATTTTAAATTAAACACCAGAATTCAACATCTACTACTTTCCTTAAAATGTTATCGACGCGCCTCAACGCTACTTCTAACACTCCCACCTTTTACACCCAACTAAGCACAAGGACTCCCATCAGTTTTTCCACGTTGAAGGCCATTCATAGTGATCGGTTGTCATCTACTGCAATATTTTAGCGGGTCAGATGTTCCCCATGAAACACTACCTCACAAAAACCCTCCATTTACAAATAAACAATTCACGCCGTCCTCTTACACCACATTCTCTCTCAAATTCATATAATGATCTCACCTTTTACACTCTTCTAACCCTTCTCACACACTGGCACTAACTTTCGTATAATTTCTTTTCAAGTCTACACCTCAGAGCTCTCCGTAAAAAACACATTCCTACCCTTTTCGAAACCATAAACATCTCTTACCTTATCTTTCTTCACTATATCCACCTTCCTCACATCATTTATCCCTCTCAAGTGGTCCAATTTCTCATGAAATTTTTACTTCTAATTCCATACATAGACTCATTCCCAGAGAGCTTGTTGCCACCGGCCTTTTCTCATACAGCTTCCTTGTGGAAACATCCCACACTCAAACCCTTAGAATAATTCATTATCGCTCTAATATGAAGGCTTACTGAAATATTGTATTCCAAACCGCTTTGCGAAGATCACTTTTTCTTTGTTTGTATTTTTTTTCCTGTCGGGCATTCACAAGCCGTATATTTTGAGTGTTTAGTGGACAAATTAAATGTTACATGTAAGAGTTTTGAACCATCGAGATTAAAGGGATGGAAGAACGGTAAATGAATTTTACTTGTGTTATTTATTCATATTGTCTTGTGTCGTTAATTTAATAGTTTGGAACTGTGAATTAATGAGTCAAGTGGAAAATGAGCAAATTTGGTTTCACTTTGTTTATTGGGTTGAACTGCGGCTGAAAGGTGCTTTTCTGTGTCGTATGTGGAAATGAGATGTTGTTGTCGTTGCTGCTGTTTTTTATGCCATTATGTTGTTTATAGTTCCCCGGAAGAGATAACATATCTTCTCCCTCCAACACTTGGGAGATTAAGAGAGAAAGCCTTTTGGATCCTACAGCCTGTGCTCTCGTAGTCCCCGTCAACGTTACCACAATTCAGTTGGGCCACGGTATCAGTGGGGCTGTCTTGAGGGGAACAGGTCAGAGTAGAGGAAGAAAATGAGTCACGCCGCATTAGAATAATGAAGCTAAGACCTCTTTATATACAAACACAAGAACAAAAAATATTTTTTTAGAACGACTACAAATAAAACGATTAAATCTAGAACAATGCAAGTTTTTACAGCACAAATCCCAGAGAACTCCTCCATCAGAGTCAACTTACTAGTCCGCAATGTCCATCCATATAGGTCAACCGATTATTGGGAGAAAATTGAACTTCTGTATTCCGTTTTAATGTTTTCGGCTTTGTTTGGATGCCTTTGATATTTATTAATATTGAAATCCTTAGACAATCTAAGTAGTAGGGAAAAGGTTGTTGATCTTTTGCAATTTATATGATAACGAGTATATGGTACGTTTATTATGGAATGCATCTTTTTCATGTCGCATATGATTTTGTGCGTTTTGATTATATGCTGTGTGCATTACAATGGATGTCTTGTGTATTTTACGATAGACTTTAAATTGGTATGTGATGGGTTTGTCCTGCTGCCACAGTAAAAAAAAATAAAAATTAAGCGATTTAAAGAGAATGAATTGAAGGTGGTAATCAATCAATGTCATCTAATTCATCACTAAGTTCTAGTTCCATTAATGATGCCTTTCAAATTCTTGCAAAAGAGTAAATAAAAAAAGTCTCCGCCTATAAAAATAATAAATTCGGCCCCTTTTGTAGTCATCAGGAGTGAGAGGGTAATAAAAATTACCCCACCCAATTCCTTCGAGTTTTAAACGACTAATAGAGCTTGACTTAAGATTATATTATAGTAGATGCATTTTAAGGTAAATTGATGTAAAAACAGAGAAAAGTAACAACAAATATGAAAAACAGAGCTTACAACATTTGTCCTTTTATTTCCTTATTTGTTGAAGACGTAGTAGTATTTAGTTTTCCGTCGATTTAGGCGATGACGTCACTTCATGCCCTTAAAAAATAAGGATGGCACAGAAAGAAACTTACGAGGGGCAGTCAATAAGTTTTGAAATTCGGATATAAAGAAACGAGATATGAGGAAAGGTGTTTTATCATTTTTCAATATAACTACCCTCGACTTCAATGCACTTGCGCCACTTGTCCCTGAGGCTTTGAATTCCCGACAACCAGAAATCTCCCGAATGCTGTTCAATCCACTCCTGGACGGTGAGCTGGACATCTTCATCGTCCCCAAACCGGCGTCCACGCAGTGCAGCCTTGAGCTGGTGGAATAAAAAGTGGTTGCTCTGGAATCCCAGTAATGAACCCACGCTTCATCACCTGTCACTATGCGTGACTCAAATCCCACGGGGTCTTTGTTATACAGGAGCTGCAGCTCCTCTGAACTTTGACAATGTTGAAGTCGATCCTGGGGCGTGAGTTTCAGTGAGGTATCTAGAGACCCAACGGGCAGAGACCTTGGTCATGGCCAAATTGTCGTCGATGATGTTGATAACACTTCCATATGCTATTCCAAGTTCTTGCTCGTTTTCTTCGATCTTCACCCGTCGATTTTCGAGAATCATCCTCTCCACACGGGCTACATTGTTCTCGTTGGTCACATCTGACGGGCGTCCTGGACGGGGGTCATATTCAATGGACTCATGACCATGGCGGAACTCCCTATTCCAGCGAGCATTGGTTGCATAGGAAGGGGCAGTGTCGGTGTACACTGCCACCATGCGTTCATGGATCTCTTTTGCATTCTTGCTTTCCTTGGTCAAAGTTGTTCACTGCGCGGTGCTCAACCTTCTCCATTTTTGAAATAATTATGACTGACGATCTTCGATCAGCTACTGCTTCTTAAATAGACGAGGCAGGAGCGCGCGGTTGCAGGTCCTGACTCGTTATAACTTGTCCTAACACCCCCACAAACAGCCATCTTCCTTCCTCTGTTTTGCCCTACCGATTGGTCAAGCTTATTGACCGCCCCTCGTATACAAAAGATACTTAGAATGGGAAGGCGGTATGCATTCCTTAGCCTAATATCTTGGCACACCATAGTTTGGCTGGTGTGCATTAGGGATTGACTCCCGTTGTCTTTATCCAGTTAAGAAGATCCACAAGACAGTAGGTCTGGAGTTGGCGAGGGCTCATGGTGTGTCCATACATTGGTGAGCCAAGGTCCAACACCTCTTGGACCTCCTGCTGCTTCGAGATCCCCCTGATTCGTTGTTTTATTCTCGAAGCTGATGTAGGTTAATTTTATCATTTCATAGGATAATTTCGCCCTTTTCTGCCACTCCCGCCAATTTTCTTCCATTAAATTATAATATTTCTTTTTCAGAGTGGCCTAAAAGGCAAAATTCCGAATATCCATCTTATTATTTAAAAATGATGATTGTAAGATAATGGGGATGGCAGTCCCAGCGACAAATAGCTAGAAAACATGCAATACTTCTTTCTACCGTCAACAGTGCGACTGAACAGTTAAAAGCAAAAGAAAGGGGAGCATTAATTGAACACGATTGCTCGCTCTGCGCACTTTGAGAGGCTTCGCTTTATTGGAGACGTGTTGAGAACATTATCATTCAAAGAGTAAAAAATGACAATAGAACCATCGAAATTAGCCCATGAATGCCATTATATTATTGTTATTAACTTGATTATATCTAGCTTGGAAAAGTTATCTCATAGTAGCGAATAATATTAAAAGATTAGCTCTCTAACAATAGGATTTTACTGACAAGAAGAGCGGCATTTCTTTCTGATGATGCGAAAGTTGAAAAATTTTCGGATATTGTACGCAAACAAATGAATGCTTAGCTTATTCATTTTGATGTATACAGGAAACAACCATCAGACAAACAGGTTTTTTAAGTGCATAGTATAGTTTTCAATGAGATTTGTTTTTGTTCATAAGACCAATTCGCATGCATTTATCTCTTTAAGAGAAGGTTTTGGTTTTATTTGCTAATAGCCTTAATTTGTGGTAAACCCACAGATGTTGCGAAGGTTCTGATATACCGTTTTATTTCTGATTTGGGCGTTAAAGCATTTCTAACTTTGAAAGGCTATCATTAATATAATTAAAAGAAAATGTGAATAATCCAAAGAAGAAACAAAACGTGGGAGCCTCGTACCACGAAACAACATATTTGAAGAAATAAAGTGGTTTCTATTTTTAAGGCGGTTAAAATACAATATAGGGAGAGAAGTTGTTAAGAAGTAAGTCTTGAGCCAAATTCTTAGTTCTACATTAGCCAAAGAGACCCGCGTGTAAATCTCTCAAGGAGAAACAATTACAAAGGAATACAAGAAAGATCCATCAGCGGAAATAGGCCTATACCATGTTCTTCCGCTTCAAATTTACCTCAAGGCTTAAAGGAGATAAAATGTTTCAGTGAATTGAAATATCTTACCGATAATTTCCAAGTACTATAATAAAATTTCGATAACTTCATGTGTTTCATAATTTGAAAGTAATTCTTAAACTCTTTCAAAATAAATATTATTTATAACGTACCTTTTATTAGTTTTTCCCATGTATTAAGAGTTTAATTTTAATGATATCATGTGAAATCATCCAAAAATCGTCTGATCGAAATATTTAAGAGCCACCCTCAGAAGAAACGAGATTGCCATATTATGTGGATCATGATCGTTGTTTTGGGGTATTAATATTGTCTTTCTAGTGTCCTAGTGATCCTGCCTCATCTGTATTGATTTTACTTTTTTCTTTTTGAAGCGCACAAATATGTAATAATGAGCTGGAGACAGGTTATTATTTCATTGGATATTAGATAAAAAAATTGTATCGCTCTTACTTACATTTATTTTTATTAGTTAAGTATTTATTTTGCATTTTATTTTGTCTCTTTCTCCTCTTTTGCCTAATACAATCCTCTCTATTTTCCCTCTGTCATAACTCTAATTCGTCTCTCTCCTGTCTCCTAACTCTTTAACTAGTCTCTCTCTCCCCTCTACCCTCTCTATCATTTTTTTATAAATATATAAGCTGATAAATCAAAAACTTTTAAATGAATTCAACTAAATTTTTTAAGAGTATAAAGTTAATTCACTTTTTAATGAATAAAATATTAATAGTTTTTGAATCAATAAGAAAAAAACATATTTAAAAATAAATGGCTGCTATTAAACGATTAAAATATATGACTTACATTCAAATAATATAATCTGAATCTCTTTTAATATTACTTTGTAAACAAAGTTCTCGCCTAACTTTTATTGACAAGGATTTACAACGAAATAATGCATAAAAGGAAAGATATAAATGAACATTGTAATCACCCTTATTTTCGAGCACCTATTCTTAACGCTGGTCTGACTAGTACCCTGGGTGAGGTAGAACTTTTTACCTCAACTCCAGCAGTTTGCCGCGGGTATCATTTTTAAGTGTGGTTGGGCGTTAACATGAAGAAACTTGACATCAGTCAATTCTGGTCGCTTCTGCACAAAAACAAATGCCATATTTTGCAGTTGATGACTGTACAAATAAGTCCCTAGACATCTTACGTTCCTACAGTTTCTAGTAAAGCACTCCTTTCACATCCCACCAGACACAAATTTTAAGCTTCTTTTTTTGTCAGTTGGCTTTTGCCTGAAGTTGGGCAGAGGCACCTTTGTTTGTACAGCTTCTTCTCTCTGCTATGATCAAGTATACACAGCATTTCTCATCTGCAGTTACAACCTTGTTTAGGCAAGTAAATCGACGTTCCTTGGACATAATGTCATTCAGGCATCTATGCGACTCTGACTGTCAAAGTCGGTCAGTTTACGTGTGTCGTAGAATAGGCTCTCGACGATATACCATATATAACTATTCGTTGAGGGAATTATTCTAATATTTCGAGCGCGTGGTAATCTGATTGACCGAGGTTATTTATCTTCAATATGCTTAATAAGTGGAACTGAGCTTAAGGATAATAATATGGCTATCATTAATAAAATAGAGTTATATTAATTAACTATCAACAACATACAAAAAGAAAATGTTTACATAAATGGAGAGTGGAAAGGGACGTGTAAAAATCTGACTAATCCGAGAATTAAGATTTGGAGAGATTTAAAAAGGTAAACAAATAAAAGTTAAAGGGAGGGATGGTTTGCTAAACCATTTAAAGCACATGGTAGCGTTGATAAAAGGTTAGATAATTAAAGGTAATGCTCGTCTTACGTAATTACAAGGTTGTTGTGCAGAGGAAGAAGATGCGAATGAATCTTCGGTCCACTGGTGATTACCAGCAGAAGGGTTGTTTGGGGGGTTGTCCTTAGCGAAGGGGAAGGACTGTCTTTGAAGAAGGAGAGTGAAGTGGGGCTCGGAGGTACGAGAGATCTTTGTGACAGCAAATCGGGGATGTTCTAGATGAACAATGGAGGTTATCGTTGAAACCAATCGTTATCTTGAAGAACGTTAAAAAGGGGGAAATTAAGTTATCCTGACGTGATGTCTTAGGAATGAGAACCGTTTCTTGACGAACGGGTTTGAAGAAAAATGGCTGTTCTAACGTTGTTCTCTTTCTAAACAACAGGGGGGGGGGGTGAGAACCGTCTCTTGTCAACGGGCTCAAAGAACAATGGGTGTTCTAACGTTGTTCTCTTTATGAACAACAGGGGGGGGAGAGTGAGAACCGTTTCTTGTTAACAGCTTAAAGAACAATGGCTGTTCTAACGTTGTTCTCTTTCTGAACAACAGGGGGGCCTTGTTGACTTGGCGTCTGGAAGGCTCGAACCGTGGCACTCAAGGGATATTGTCCTCTTCTGCACAATAATGATGGATCTCGAGGTGCACAAGGGAGACCGGATCGGTGTGATGCCTAGAAGCAATCCCATTGGCGTAGGGGACAATTGAGTGGGAGGCTTCGGGGGAATGCCCCAGTCGCGCCTGGGAAAATAACTTATCTGCCCATAAGCCTTACTCAATCTGGCGAGATCGACGTATGGAGGCAAAACGGGGGAATGAATCTTTTTGGTTAAATATTGGCTAAGGGGGGTGATAACGCGCTCTGCTTCCTCTCGCAGATGCACGTGGGTAGCCTTTTTGTTTCTTAACATGTGATAGCGGCTGAAATTAAGCGGCCTCAGACCGTTCTATCACAACTTGTAATACATACGTCTTCCAGTTTTCTGAATTTGCCCATTTACTTTAAATAATGAAAAATGGCTCGATAGCTGACACTAAACCTTTTAGCCAGTTAACGTGATATCAGCGCTTGATCAGCTTTGACACAGGCCCACAAACAGTCATTGTCAATAACTGAGCGGTCAACTACATATTGGCTGATCATGGGGATCCAATTGGCGACGCTGACACTTCTTAAACCAATCGTAGGCTGTGTGACGACTTATTGTGACTTCTCCAAATGCTTGGTTGATATGATTACTTTTACTGTAATCATACAGTAAGAGTACGTTGCTGTTCAGGAGAAAGATGCATTTGATTGTTAATTTTTGAAACTTTAGATATCATATAGGGTGTCAGACTAATTAATGTGGAGTGGGCTAGGTTTTTCTAGGCCTCTCTTGAAAGTAAATATTAACCTAGTCTACCAAGGCAAGCTATAGTCGTTCCCTATTCATAAATCTTAAAATAAACTTTTAAATAGATCTATTAGTATAAATCTATAAATAAATAAACTTTTAAAAAAAGGGTGGTGAAACTTTATTTCCAACCTAATACAATAAAAGAAAAATGATTATAAATGAGAAATCATTTTAAATCTTAATCTTTTATTTTATCTCTTTCCCCTCGCCCCTCTCCATTGCCTGTCCATGTTTGGCATCGGACAACGAGCAGATGCACCGGACAGTCGGCCGCTCATCAGTGGTTTGGCCTCTGCTTACCGGGAAGGCGACCTCATCAACATCAACTGCTCCTCTCCGAGATCGAACCCCGCCGCTGAACTCATGTGGACGATCCGAGGACAAAAGGTACGTAATTCCCAAAGAGCATATTGAGCATGTGGTCAAACATTTACAGATGAAAAGGTGGTTAGTGTAGTGAAATTAGGATGGGAGAGAAAAACTTTTTTAATCCAATGAGGCAATATTAACTGTGTGGAATGTCTGACATAACAAAATTGGTGAGAAGGTAGAGTAAAACATGTGAAATCTAACAAAGGTACAGTGAATTTGAAGGGCTAAGCCAAGAGAATCTAATCATATAACACGTAAGACGTATTTTTGCCGGTGGAGTTCATGTATAACTGCCAATAAAATATTTCCTTTGCCTCTCTTGATTTGTTTTCCACCTAGCAAAGGAGGAACTGTCAATTTCTAGGAAGTCATCATTTTCACTTTCAACCTTTCTTAGGGCGTACGTCACATGATAGACTACAGCGATAGTGTTTAAATTGGACCACATCATCTGCATTTGAATAGATGTATGAAACTTCTACATATCTAAGTGAAGGACTTTAGGTCATTAGATGCCACCTTTGAATTTTTTTCGACAACGTTAACTCCGCAGATTTGGGTTCGATTTCCCAAACATGCAGAAAACTTCCATTGGCACGTTCAACGGTGAGAGTCACCAATAAAGAGATTTTATTTATTTAAAAGTTATGATTACTGTCTGCAAACTCTTATCATACATTGAGCGAGTTTCTTTGGTGATAGCTTTAGTACGTTTTGTTTCAAAACAATATTCGTCGTTCTTCGTGAAGAGTAAATGTGTTTTCACTCAATTGAAGAACTTTCAGATGTTTGGAAGTTGTCAAAAGGATTATTTACACCTATTTCAGCTTCACACTCATTAATCCACAAGAAAAGAACCGTACTCTACATCACCAGTTTTTGTGGCACTAACCTTCCACGATTTCTGCGACAACTGCCAGGATTCAACGCTCCCACAAGGTGGCTGAAGACAGCCAAGTAAACTTCACTGGTGGAGGCATTGAGCTCTTATTTTATTGTTTAGTGAGTTGTCCTCCACTCTCAACCAATGGCAAGATACCGCCCAGGATCCAGGCGATATCCCCAGCGCGTTACTTGAATACTGTTAAAAGAAGTATGGCTTTTCTCAGAGTCTCATCTAACAGGATATGGTTAGAATGGATTTTCCCAAGATTCCTGGCTTATTGCTACCGTTCTTACTTTTCCCACCTCGGCACCCAAGCTTATTTACGTCTCCTTTCTCTAACCGTGCATTTGATGGGGAAAATGATGAATATTTGATTATTTTATTCATCCTACAGTGAAACTCAGCAGAATTTTGTTATTGAAGCTTCCCTAAATTAGCCCCTAAGTCTGGCTGTATAGCCTTTCTTTATATAAATAATTTTACTACGGTATTCGTTTGAATAGGATAACGAATAGGATACTACATGTTTACATATTATAATTTAACATTGAACTTTTTGATTCTCTCAGTCTCTCTACACAATCGATCTCTGTGTATATGTGAGACGCGCTCTCTCCGAGCACGTCGGGCGAGAAGGTTTCCAGCTTGAGAGCGTCATCATTATCACTTCTTTCATGTGAGCATCAAAGTTATCACATCTGTGCTACCAATATAGGTACATCTATAACTCTACATGGACGACTTTGCGAGCTTTTTGTGCGTTCCAAATGCTCACTTCAATTCTTACTTCTATTTTCACCCCTCTCTGACCCCTTTTATCGTCATACTATACTTTTTTGAATGGAACCTTTACTTATAGCCTTGTTGTTGACCTTTCCCTCGCCTGCAAGACAAACATTCGCAGTCATATGGTCTCTTATACTCATGCCACGGCAACTGTTCCTTCTGGACCGTTTAGTACCTAGAGTGCTAGATAGGGCTACCATGTTATTTTATCCTCCTTTGCGCAGTCAAATTTATAGAATGATTACAAAATGTGTCCATCAGCATCCCCTCGAACGTCTACTAGAATTGATTTGAGATTAGCGACTGGTCCAATTGAAGCTTGTGATCGACGCCGAAGTTATGTAAATCACTATAGTCCCTGCACATTCTATATCTACTTGCATGACGAAGTGAGCTTCTATCCGGCTCATTGACCGCTTTAATTTTACTACAGTCGACCATGTTGATATTTATGCCTCAGAGTGGTGCTAATCACACAGTGAGTGAATTTCTTTGTGAGTTCGACATAACTCTATGGTCGGCGCCATAAGAGTTTTGCTTAGGAAATTGCCCTTCAAGATATCATCACGGATATTTGATTCCATACCTCTGCTTCTAACTCTTAAACATAACTGGGCGAGTTGCGTTAAATCGTATTCAATTATAATGCTCTTCACACTGGAACTGTGCTGGTGTCACCCTCTTCGCTACTTTCTCACATTATCATATTTGAAGTTCTGACATGCAGTACTTCCAGCTTCACAGCCAAACTGGTTTATATGTCCATATCCAAGGTTGTTTAGTTATTTAGAGCGACAAACACAATACCTTTGATCCTTTTGATTTCAAATTCACACTTAAACGTATCTTTGGCGATGCTGTTTAGGTTTCAGCCTGGGAGAATGTTGAAGAGTAGTACAAATAGGCTAGTTGATAAAGTTGACAGACTATCTGAACTGTTTTTGACGTGAAACGGCATTTTTTCTTTAATTAATGCACTATATGGCTGGGTTCATACTACATCTTCCTGTTTAGTCATATAGAAAATGAAGATTGTCCCAGTCAATATGAATATGTGTGCTGTGCTTAAACCTGTTACTTACTCCTCCAAAGTCTCTCTGAATTACTTTCTTGTTTAATTACCTCAAAATCGAATATGCTTTCAGTAAGGGTTGTTTGTTATCTCAAACTATGCATCCTTTTCATAGAATCACCGTCTGATGATGTTGCGCTCGCTATCTCTTCCGCTACCATGATGATCTGCGTTGTCACCATCTTTCCTTGATGTCTCGGGTGGGGTTATGTGTGCTGGATTGCAAAGTGATAAAGTTCTTGAAACCGTTGGCTTCCTTCAAGATATCTGACCTAATATGAGAGTTTACTTCTGCTTTATTGATGAGATGTAGCAGTTTCTTTAAAGGGAAGAGGCCTTAGAAGGAAAGGTGAGCCGAAGAAAAATAGCTGCCCAGTGTCTCTTAAATTTCCAATTTCATGCCTTTTTTCGTTATTCCAACTAGCGAAATAATGAGCTCATGTTCTGTTAAGCTATGGAAATCGCGTCATTGATAGAACTTGGGATGAACTTTTCTGTTACTATTTTGACATCTTTCACCTCTAAATAAAAACTAAAAGGCGTTCGATATCAGTCTAGACAGAACTAATAGCAGATATCACAAAAAATAAAGTAAAGAGGAAAATTAACCCATTCAGAGCACTCACAGCCACCTCAATTGGACAATTCCCTCAAAGAATCACTCACACCTAATATCATGACTTCGAAACCATATTTTTTATACAGGTATACCTAAATGGATTACGTAAGGCTTACAATAAAACAATACACAACACGAAGGGCTGAATTCCAAGTACCCTTTTAAATCAATTACACTCCGAAACTATAGTAATTCACGTGAAAAACTCCCTTATCCTCCGCCACACATGCACATCTCTTTAAGCTTTGCACTATTCTGGGTTACCTCAAAGCATTCCTCCCTCTAGGAACCAGCCTCTCATCAGAACCACAATAATTCACAGAGCAATAACAGAGTAAACCATCCAATCTCTGGGTCAAACCTTTCTCCCATACGCCATTAGATCCAACATCTACCCAAAAGATTTAAACCCTGTACCACGCAACATATAGTTTATAATAGGCAGTTTTTTAACCACCAATTTGCACCATTTGATGCATATCTCAATAGAAGCAATAGCCTAAAGTCAAAACTGCACCACAGGTTGCCACAAAATAAGACAACCTTTAATACGTCCAAAAGGGTGACTAAACAATGAGATTTAACTTAAAGCATAGTGAGAAACGACTCTTTACAATCAGCTAGGTCGTAACCCAGTCTGCTTATGTACTTGTGGGTATGGCAAAAACTTTCCATTAAACGTGTCAGACTAAGTATGTAAAAGGAAAAATATGAGATTTCGAGTGGTTTTGCCTTGATTAAACAGGCATAACTCAAGGATCTGTTGATAAAAGCCAAACCAATCGGAATATTATTGTACTCTAGTTTTAATGCTTGTAAATTTATGTATAAATGTGTGTACATCGGGTGTATATAGGTTTGTCAAGCGAGATTGATGGTTCGTACTTTTTATCTGAAAATATTCTTGGATTAGTTTGTTTGTGTATGAATGTGTCCTTGATTTTAATGGGGATTCTGTACGAATGTGTTCCTGCATTTATGTGCCTTATGTTCAAACCATTTCTGGACTGGTTTGTGCTTTTTATAAAAATGCGTTCATGGTATTGTTTGTGCCTTGTACGAACTTGCTCCTGGCCTTGCTTTTGTGCAAAGATTTTCCTTGTTCGTGCGTTATACAAGCATGTTTTTGACACTTGTGTTTTGTAAACTTGATCCTGGACTCGTTTATTTGTGCGAGCTTGTTCCTATTGTTTTTAGTTTTTATATGACTTTGTTTTATAAAATTGTTCCTGGACCTTAATTTTTGTAACAATTTAATCTTGCACCACTTTGTATATATTTAAACTTGTTTCTAGACTTGTTTGCGATGTGTACAGATTTATCTCTTGCCTTGTTTTAATTTATGTAGGAAGTTATCTTGGACTTGCTTCTTTTGCACGAACTTGTGTCTAACTTGTATTTATTTTAAACGAATTAGTCCCGGGAGGTGTTTGGATTTCCTTATGAAATTTTACCTAACTTTATTTTATTTTTAGGCCAAATTGCTCCCGGACTTGTGTATGTCCTAAATCTTTTATTTCTCCAAATGCTTATCGTCGGGGTAAAAATTTATTCGTTGTTTGCACCATTGTTTTTAATAAAAAACTCCAAAATATAAATCTCGATCTCACTTTGATTTTTCTACTCAAATGTTTTCTATCACTTATTTGCATCTACAAGAGTTTTTATCCTCACATATTTTATTATATTTACCTTTTGGTCCAAAATTTATACATCTTTGTTTTAGAAAGCTTTAATAAAGTGAGGCTCTTTTTATTCTGCCATTGTTTGTGAACCTGACCTCCCCCCCTTTTTCTAGGTAAAGTTCTAATTAAAATCACGTTTTTGCGCATCGTTTGTTATCTCGAGACTAATTGATGTTTCTTCCCCTCTCTCTCCGCTTCTGATGTAGGTCCTCGACGAGCACTTGGCAGAGTATGAAACCTTGCAAGAAGGAGACGACAACCTTATATTCACGCCCACGTTGGGTTTCATCCTGAAAGCACAGAGGAATATATTTGCAAGAGGCTTTCTTAATTTAAGGTAGGACCTTGCTCGGCACCATGGAGATAAGGAGATGCAGTGGATTACTAGCACAGATGGGGCAATGCGAATTGCTACAGGGATTGATAGATTGATCTATTTATTGGATAGATTAATACTCGTCATTAGGGAAGAATTACATAGAGAATGAATAAAGAAGAATTGAAGAAGGTCAAAACATGTGAAATAGAATAGCAAAAGGGTGTACTGGGGTGACATTGAAATGAATAAATGCGCACTAAAAGGATTAGACTAAAACTGCATCCCTTCTCTTCAGACGTAAATGACGCTTCTGTACGATCTTGTAAAGACAAAAATCGGTGAAGAAAAATGGTATGGAAGGGGCAAAATAGGAGAGGCTAAAATAGGAGACGCCAAAATAGGAGACTACATAAAGCGCTGGAAACTAGATAAATAATGTAACTAATGAGATTATTTTAACTCAATGGAAAATGAATGATGGGAGACATATATGAAGAAAATGGATAACTCGAAAGACTAAGAATAGCGAAAGAAAGGGAATCTAAGAAGCCATTAGAAAACCTGTTCAACCGAAGATACCAGGGCTAAGTACAAAATAAAGATCCATGTTCGTACAAATGCTGTAGTTCTCAGATATACGAACTACAGGCTTATTTTTTCAGGAGGAAAATATAGGTATTTAGGGCTCCTAATCCTTCAGTCCACGTACTCAGAACCAGCGTTTTACACCCTGAGGAAGAACAAGTTCTTACAAAAACATGAGTTAATCCCAAGGTTCATATACGAACTCACTGTTGAGGGCGCACACCTGATTTGCTTATCTGAATCTTCTTATATTTTTCTTTTGCTTGACTATAATTTTGCTCTGTCCCTTCATATATAAAATTCATTATGGTTCAATTTTTATGGAACAATTACTTAATTAATCACCATATTTTAACTTACTTATAAATATACTAATAAAATTGTTATTAATATTATAATTATAGAAGCCAAGCCGCACTTCTTTTATTTTCCTTTAATATCATTTTACAACCTAAATTTATTTTAAAAAGTTTGAATTGTTTTCCTTTAGTATTAGCATTTTTTCTTTGTTTGTTGTCATTTTTTATCATATCTCCACAAGGATTCGTCGCCAGCATGAATACGAGGTTTAGTTCTTAATTAGATTGCCCTCAAGTGCGGGGGAGGATAAGGAGCAGGTGTAAATTAACTTTTACACCTATACCTGGAGGATTTACATACAGTCCCTCCCGGGCACAGTGTGTACACCACAATGAATTCTCAGGTGGAGCATGAGCTGGCATGCCACAGCTGAGAGTTGGAGAATTTCGTTCCCTCGTGGCCCAATTCCTGCAAGAGGATGGTGTATATAATATTATTGATTTGATCTTAATCTTCACTTTCTTAATAGATTTCATGTTTCCAACTTACTCTTTGAAGGATCCTTGTTTGTGGGGGATTCAGAGGTAATTATATATATATATATATATATATATATATATATATATATATATATATATATATATATATATATATATATATATATATATATATATCATAATAATAATAATTGAAAATGACATGCATGACACGTGATAAATATAGATGTATTTAAAGGCCCAAGGGAAATGAAAATTGGTAACACAACCCTGAAAAACGCTAAGGAGAATATCACATGAACCAATGAAAGCTTAAGAAGGAAAATGGGAGATGTAGACAACGGAAAGATAGGGCAAACTATTTTAACTATTATAGGAAAATAAATAAAGAAGTTGGATTTAAACCTGTGTCATCCAGTGCTCATCGCTTATATGACCACTACGCTTATCGCCAGAGATACCATTCTCAACCTCCATAAAGGTTGATTCAAGAAACTTTTTGAATAACGAAGTGTAGGTTTATACCTAGTGAGAGACAAGACAAGTGCCCCCTTCTACTAGAAAAAACACTTGTCTTGTCTCTAACTGGATAAGCATATATATATATATATATATATATATATATATATATATATATATATATATATATATATATAACAGAACAATTGTTAAATCATATGATGCATTCCAAATATGTAAATAAAACTACTGTGGAGGATCGTAGTATGACAAACTCCATGCCAAAACAGGTTTCGAGATAATTATATATATATATATATATATATATATATATATATATATATATATATATATATATATATATATATATACATGCAAAAAGTCCAAGAGGAATATAAAAGGCGGATTCCAAGTATTTTCTAACATGTTCAGTTCATTCTGAAGGAATAACGAAAATCTTTTTTACAAATGTGGTATATATGAGAGATAGCCGATTAGTGCCACGCCCATGTACAACGAAAGGACACAAAATAAAAAAAATGATATCAAAGGCAGATAGGAAGTATAAAACCAAATAGATCAAGTCTACTTCCGGAAATTCCAACTGTGAGCAAGGAATGTAGACATTAAGTCACAAAAATAAATACATAGACACCTAATTTTGAATGCATAAAAATAAACGAGAGAAACGTAACTAAATTAATAAATAAAAGGGCTAAGATTTAAAATTGACAATTTCTTTATAAATAAGCCTTTTAATAACACAGTCTAGTTTAAAATATTAAAAAAATCACGTTCTAAAATATACATTTTGCACTCTGTCTTTCCCCTCGCCCACTCCCCTTTCCTTCTTTACCCTCCCCTGCCGCCGAATTATTCCCCTGCCTCGCCCACTCCCCACTCTCTCCGTCCCAAACTACCTCTTATCTCCCCATTTACTCCCGGCTCCAACACTCTAAGAGAGCAAGGGGGCAGAAGGAAAGCGGGCAGGAAGAAGAGTGAGGTGGGGAAAAGGGAAAGGAAGGACAGGATGGGAGATAGAGAGATGGGAGTGAGTGAAACTTGGGAAAAGGAAGGGGGGATGGAGGGATAGGGAGTTGGGGAGATGTAGTGTGTGGGAGAGGGATTTGGGGATAGAGTGGGAGGGAGACAGGGGTGGAGGGGTAGATGGGGGAAGTGGGAGAAATGGGGTAGATATAGGGGGATAGTGAGGGGGGCGACCGAGAAGGGGGAGGTAGAGGGGGGATAGAGGGTGGGGAGAAGGAGCAAAAGAGAGGGGGAGAGAAGGAGGGCTGGTAAAGAGGTTTAGGGGTTAGTGGGGGAGAGAGATAGGGGAAAGAGAGTATTGGGAAGTGGATGGGTGGGATGGGGCGAAGAGGAAGAGGAGAGTAATGGAAGATAGGGGGTATAGATAAGGGGGATAGTGAGGGGGGAGACCAAGAAGGTGGAAATAGAGGAGGCAATAAATGGTGGGGAGAAGGAGGAAAAGAGAGGGGGAGAAAAGGAGAGCTGGTAAGAGGTTTAGGGGTTAGAGGGGGCAGAAAGATAGGAGAAAGAGAGTATTGGGAGGTGGAGGGGTGAGATGAGGAGAAAAGGGAAAAGAGAGGGATAAATGATAGGAAGGGTGTATGGAGGGGGAAAGGAAGAGGGTTGGAGGAAGAGGGGGTAGAGTGAGAGGGGAAGGAAGAGGATAGAGAATGCACTGGAAATTCACATCAGTTTACTTGTCAACTTTAAAAATATATATTTAAAAAATCATAGGTATGGATATATATATATATATATATATATATATATATATATATATATATATATATATATATATATATATATATATATATATATATATATATATACATATATATATCCATATGGAGCTCGGCCGTGAAGCCTGAATTTAATATTGAGGATAAATCCCAGATCCACGAGAAACGGATGTAGCATCTTTTATTTTTCACTACGTTTCGAAAACTACAAGTTTTCATCTTCAGGCTAGAATAAGTTTACAAAGTTAATATGTATGAAGAAAACTTGAAAAGGCCAACAAGACATTATTTTAAAGGTGACCAATTACAAAATATCAGTAGAAAGTACTGCAATTTAAATTAAATATGACTTAACAACAGTTAAATTTGCTTTAAGACTGACTAAAAAATTAGTTCATAAATTTAAGGATTATTGCAGAACTTAATTACAAAGTATTATAGAAATTGACCTGGCATTATTTAAAGAAAATAAATTTAAACTTTTTTTTAATTTTGTAAAGAAAGTAAGAGTTAAAAACATTTAATATAAAAACGGAAAATTTGGGTACTTACTAAAGCGGATCCATCCTAGAGAGTGAATGGTAGGTTTAACAAGGGGCTAGTATATATAGGTTACATTGACGCTTGGTTTATTAAAAGGCAAACCAACTAACAAACTGTAGTTAAAATTAGTTTATTAAAAATGAAATTGCACTTAAATCTTCATTGAGTGTAGGTTTGTATTGTTTTATATATAGAGATTCGAGGGTTCTTAGGCAATGTTTGTTGTTGTTAAAGGCTAATACTTTAAAATTCTCAATAGAAATGTTAGTTTTACAGCTTATGGTGTGTTCCCTAATAGATGACTTTTCCTTTCTATTTAATATTTTGCTTGTGCGCCAACTAATCCCCATATGAGCAGAGAACCTAGCTCCAAGAGACCTAACAGTGCTACCAATGTAAGAGGCTCCAGTACAACTGGGACATTTAAATAAATAGACATTATCTCTGCGGAACTCCAAAAAGATAGGATCTTTACTGTTAAAGAAACTTCCTATCGATAGTTTGTTTATAAAAATTATTTTGGGGTTGATTTGGGGAAAATATCTATTAAAAATAAATAGGATTTTTCTTTTAAAAGTATCGTTTAAAAAACCCATCTCTGAAATTAGTAAATATATGGGCATTTTAGGAACTTTTATGCAGGGTTGAGGGGGGTCAATGAAATTATCAAATAGCTTTTTTAAAACTCTATCATATAGGTCAGAAGGAAATAAATTATTTATAAAATACTTCCTAAGAAAAATAAAATCATTATGGATTGATTGGTAAGTGGATGATAGCGAGAAACTTCTATGTATTAAAGTTTTTACTGTGGATATTTTATATCTGAAATCAAAAAAACTAAAGTAGTTCAAACCTAGTCCTGTGAATGTTTTTTTTTCTGTAAATGGTTGTTTAAATTTTTCGTTGGTCATTATCTCGGTTGATTAAAAGGTCAAGAAAGGGCATCTTATCATTTGACTCCACTCTCATGGTGAATTTGATGTTAGGGTGTAAAGTGTTCAAATAATTAAAGAAAAGTTGACTATGTGCAGGATTATTAAAAACTGCCAAGGAATCATCAACAAAACGGCGGTAGAAGGAGGGTTTGTAATCTAAATTAGTGGAAAACATATTGTAAACCTATTCTAGCCTGAAGATGAAAACTTGTAGTTTTCGAAACGTAGTGAAAAATTAAAAGATGCTACGTCCGTTTCTCGTGGCTCTGGGTTTTATCCTCAATATTATATATATATATATATATATATATATATATATATATATATATATATATATATATATATATATATTATATATATATATATATATATATATATATATATATATATATATATATATATATATATCGAGAATTGTATTTGCCATAACGCGGCTGAGAAGGCAATGTTATAGCTAACTAAGCTGTTCATCAAGCCCTCGGAAGGAGCTCTTCTTTCCCAATCTTGAGATGAGAAAATATAATCCAGCTCTTCAAACATTCTATTAAGATTGCTATCAATCAGCCCTTTTAAATTGTTATCCCTGCTTTCAAAGAGAATAGAAAATCGCTTCACCTATTCTAGCCCGGCCTAATAAATTGCCACTTTATTTGCAATTACGCAATCGTAATTATGCGGTTAAGAAGGCAATGCTATGGCTAACTAAGCTCTTCATCAAGCCTTTGGAAGGAGCTCTTCTTACCATTAAGAGAGGAAAAGGTATAATCCAGCTTTTATAACCAATTTCCAAAGATTGCTATAAATCAGCCTTTTTAAATTGTTATCACTGCTTTTAAAGACAATGGAAATTTCTTTAACCATTCTAGCCCAGCGATCTTTCAACCTTTTATTATCGTTCTTTCTCCCCATAATATCCTAAACAGTGTTACTAGTTTTGGATATGGCCTTATTTCCTTAATACTGAACACCACTCTTCAGATATGTGTGATCGATAGTCCAATAAATATTTGTAATTCTTATAATGTAGGTGAAGATTATTATCAACCCTTCAGCTACAATTGGAAGGTTTTCGCCTTCTACCGTTCTGATATAAATATCACTTGATCTCACCTAAATAAATTTACCTTGATTTGTAGGCATATGAACTATTTGTAATAGCCACAGGTTGGTCCTACAAACTAATGGTCAATGATATGAGAAATTGTAACATGGTCTTAGATTGCAGAGAAGAGTGGATAAATCTATGCTATAGCTATACATTAAGTTAAGGCTTTGAATATCATCTTACATAGATATTTTCACTACACTGGAATATTTAGATTAAGGAAAGAATAGATTATCTTTCTTTTTCACATTGATACAGGGTGAACTAAAAGAAATGAGCCTCAAATTTCGATATGTCTCATTTCTTAATTTTCTGCAAGGATTGAATATAACTTTGGTAATAACTAGTTTATTGTGTTTAAAAACATCCTATCAAAACATGACAGTCTTTTGACTTTACTTCTTTATTCTGGAGCACGTGTTCGAGATGACCTCCATTTCGATCTGTGCATTTCTTGAGGCGCAACACAAAGTTGTCCCTGTCGTCCTTACAAACCGACTCACAAATGGCTCTGATCTTCCTGATAGATTTCTTGATCTCCGTAATGGTCTTGGGTCTCCCTGACTACACTTTATCTTTTAGGTAGCCACAGAGAAAGAAATCTGGGAGGGGCTAAGGTCTAGGCTGTGAGGTGCCCACTCAAACATACCACTCCTTGGTGACTGTCACTGTTTCGCCAGATTCCTAGAAGAAGAATGGCCCGATGATGCCTCTGGCTGAGATTGCAGTCCATACCATGCCCTTAGGGGAGTATAGGGGTTTGGTGGCTATTTCACTTTGTCAGGAGGTGCCCCAAAAGACATTTGTCTTTGAAATTACCTTTCCTTCAAATGAAAGTGAGCTTAATCAATGTTCCAAATGAGGTTAAGCAAAGTTGAGGTATCCTGAACCTTCTCTAGTATCTTAACTGCCACACCCTTTCTCTGCTCCTTGTCTGAAGGTGTAAGGTTCTGCTTCGTCTGTATTCGGTATGGGTAAGCCTTTACATCCATTATTAGCAGTTTTCTGCAAGTCTCACGGGATATACCGAGGAACTGACTTCGCCTGCGCACACAGTGTTTTGGAATCTGCTGAACTGACTCTCTCACGCTCTCGAACAGGTCAGCTGTAGTCTTCATTGGGCATCCTGATTGGCTTGGATGGTTTTCACTGGCTGCATTTAGGTTCTTCACTTTCCCATAGTTCTTGAAGTAATCCACTCTGTCTTAAATATTCTGCTCTTGGAGGGGGCTTTTTCACATTCGAACTGATGCACGAAAGTGTACTGCACTTTCTTGAACAAGCGTATCTTGGAGTAATGTTTATCGCAGTATATTCTTTGCTGGAGCTCCCATTGAAATCTAGTTCTGTTCACATGCGTTGCTTCTGTCAGTCCTGCAAAGTAAGGGTGATTACTGAATGAATGAGGCATATATCACTGCGAGGGAATGCCCTCGAAGGACTACCGTGAGAGGAAGCTCCTTGACGATGAGCCTCTATTCTTTCAAGACCACGTGACCAGCGTGAGAATTTTATAAAGTCGAGGAAGAATGCGTCACTCACTAATCATCCGTCCCAGCTGTGTTTGTTTACAGATGCCGATGATCCCATCGTCCTCCCCTGCGATAACGCCGTGCGCGGCCATATTAACCCTACCTTCATATCGCGAAGCGAGCTTGATCATCTGCAACGACGCGTTACTGATGAATTGTGCATGCTTAGACTTACGCCAAGAATTCCTCGGGGCCTGCAATACCCTGAGGTGTCTATCAGAGCAGCCACCCGGTTCTTTCGCCGGAAGCTCATGATCTCTCAAGGAGATGGAAAGCCCGCCATTCACTCCGTCCAGACTGCCGTCTGTTTCCCGTGATCCTCCGTAACTCGTCGTCGTACGTCGTCGAAGATCTCGTCAGCAGATCTACGTTCGTTAAGCTTTAGCCTCTTTTCATAGGAAAGCTATTGAGCCCCCTTCTTCCCGGTAAGTTGTGCGGACCTCTCATCTTCACTGCTTATTCAAAATATCCGTTCTTGCGAGACTGAGACTCCCTGCAGATCAGCAGAATCGTCTCGAGTTGAGATTACGCCTCCCTGGAGTAGAGAAAATCTCATTTTCTACATCACGATGTAATCCAACCCCATCTTCGAGTCTTCCTCATCAGGACTCCCCGAAGTATCTTCTTGAAGACCTGCGCCGTTGTCTTCGCCCGCATTTGAAGGTAAGGTGATGGAGTTTGGTCATCTCAAAATTCAGGTTTATGGGCAGATAAGCAATTTACTAAAGAGGTATTAAGTCTCCACAAAGATTCGAACGTTTAGTTTTCTTGTCGAGAGGGCGGTATTGTTCGCATAGCACTACTCTGCAGTTCAATCTCTTGTACGCTATGTCATTCTCTTATCAGTTATCGTCCAAGTAACATGCCTATCAAATCTATCGCGCCCCTTTTTGTCCGCGAAGTGATCTTAAAGCTGCACTCACTACGAAAATGCTGTTCCAAAAACTATCAGAGGCCGTCAAGCGCTCCACAGGATGGTCAATAACATTGTCAACCTATAAAAAAATAGGTTTATGTTCGACTAGTAAATCAACCGGTAGGCAAAGGAAGAACTCAAAAAGGGATGACCGTGCCATTACCCTATTTGTGAAGATGGCCATTTCAAGATTAGTGAGATTTTAGCAATCAATGTCTTAGACTGTGTCGCATCGGCTGGTTGAAGACACTGTTCAGGGTCCCATAGTGCGGTAAATTTATTTATCAGGCCAAAGAACAAGAAGGCTCGTCTTCCATTCTTCATGGGGCTCGTAACAGGGACAGATAAACAATAAAGCGAAGTCTACTTCAGTCAGGAATCAATGTTCAATTTGTTCAGATATATATTCTAGTTCTTCCACAAACGGTAGATTATAAGCTTTTACACTTTCTAATAAAATTGCCAATCATTCGAAACAAACAGTTAATGAAGCCTTACGAATTGTTAGACTTGCTGGATAAACGACTGCTCTACTGTGACAGAGATACTTATTCTTAGTTACGAGAAAAGACGATCCGAAACCACTAATCATCGAATTCATAGGTAATCTTACAAATGGGATCTAATGTGCTTATGGTGATGATGCGCAAGGAGACTCATTCTGCTCCAACTTTTTTAAATCCTACTCCATTCATATTCAAAATAGAAAGTGCGTTGAAGTATAAACTTCGCGCTAAAGGATTAAACCTGCAGACGAAGTATATCATTACTTAGGTCACCATAAAACGTGTATGTAGGGCTGATGAGTGTAAGAGAAAAGCCGATAATCCTATCCTTCTTCCTTTTATGGCTCTTAAACCAGAGGAGCGACAACTAGTAGAAGGAGTGAGATGTAGTATGTTGTTAAGGAAGTCTTTTAGAAAAGGAGTCGAAGATCAGAAAAGTATTGTGACTATATTTTTTGTTTTCAAGGGCGAAATACATGAGATTTAAGATTTATTGAAATTCGTTTGCCCTAAGTTTTTTACTTTATTATTTTATTGTTTAACTGCTGGTGAATAAAACAATTTTCTATGATGTGTATTTATATAAAACTTCATCTACACTATAATATTCTCTGTATAATTTGTAGGAAATAAAGATCGAAATAATTTATTTTTAATTTTTACAAAATGGCTCACCCCTTTCGATTCAACTAGTGAGAATGAGTATTATTTCATCGTTAACTCCTCAGTCTTGATTTTATTAATCTTAGTGAGGTGGCAAGCGTAACTAGAGAGAAAGCGGAATAACATTGGTTTGAGTAAAATAAAATTAGGTTCATTACTCTTTTACTATCATGCATTATCTTAGTATGTAATAGAAAGAGAACCTTATCTCCTATGTATTGCATCGATCCTAGAATTCTCCGAAATAAAGCTGAGACGTAAACTTGAATTTAGTTTAATTTCGCACCCGAGAATTATGTTATCTATATCTTTAAATTGGAGATGTCTAAGTATTATACAGAAATTAATTGCAATCATCTGGACGAACCTAAATAAGTAGACGAAAATAGTCAAAGAAATCGATCGAAATTAAAGTCTTACAGTAATATAGTGGAGTCGAGCGAGCATTTTGTACCCCCTGGATAAAATGCTGGCTGAGAGGCAAATTATAATTAAAGCAGGCACAATATGTCAAGATGTAACAGCAAAAGAGTCTGCGATGATGATATCAGCATTAGATGGGTGGAATAGAGGAACCTATAGGTAAAATTCAGCTTCTAAAAGGATGAATATATTGATATACATATATAATAGTCTTAGTATTATTTTAATAATTATTTTATGTACGTGTAAATATGACTTTAGTGTAAGGTATTTAAGCATATTTTCGTATTTTTATTATTATTTAGAGGGGTATGTGTTAAGGTATGCATATAATCGTGTTATAACAAACATTATTATTTTTATTCTTGTTTGAAAGGTATGAATATTATTATTATTGCTATTATTAATTGTATTGCTAACATTTTTTAGCATGTACGATAGCACAGATGTCTTCTATAAATTCAAGGGCTCTGAACTTAAATATGAAATTGGTGTTTGCTTATGACATCAATTTATTTTCTACCAGCTCCACCATTTTTGATTAGTTACCAGTAAAATTTACTCAAATATAGGGTCTTTCAACAAGGACGCTCGAGCTTTGTCAGGCGATAATGGCCATGTTGTTAAAGCGACATTTGGCACTCTCACTGTGAACTATTTACTAGTACTTGGCAAGTCTCGATGGAAGGCTATAGCGTTGAGCAGGGTGTGCAAACCACCAAATGTTATTATCAAAATCAGTGCTCCGTTCGACAAGCGTTCCGCGCATTATGTGATTTCTATATCCTCTTTAGCGACGAGGACCAATTTTCGATGAATGGATTTGTGAACAAGCAAAATTGTCAGATTTTGGGCAAAAACAACCCACAAGAGATACAACAGCACCAATTGCATCCCAACAAAGTCACTGTTTGCTGCGGATTTTCATCTAACGGAATCATAGGTCCGTATTTTCTTGAGATTGAAGATGGGATTGCCATAACCGTCAACGGCGAGACCTACAGATCGATGATAAGCAAAATATTGTGGCCTCAACTGGATTATATGCTTGATATGGATACTGACGACATGTGGTTCCAACAGGATGGCGTTACCTGCCACACTGCGCACGCCATGATAGACATTTGCACCAGCGATTTCATGGCAGGCGGTCATCTCGCGCGGCGGCGACGTCAACTGACCACCGAGATGATGCAATTTAACGCCATTAGACTACTTTTTTTGAGGCTACCTTAAATCGCAGGTCCATGCAAATAATGCGTAAACAGTTGATGTCCTCAAAGTCAACATAACAAAACCATCTAGCAAATTCAGCCAGATTTATGCGACAAAGTCATCGAAAATTGGGCCTCCCGAATACGTTCCACTAAGCGAAGCCGCGGGTAACATTTGAACGACGTCATATTCCATACTTAATGCCATAAAATATACTTTCAAATTTAAAATAAATTGAGTGCATATATCACACACAATTTGTTTTATTTATATTTAAAAATCTAGCGACCTTATTGAAAGACCCTTTATAAGGATTTCGCGACCAGCTTATATTTTCTCATAGTTAAGGACAGGAAATTTGCGCATATTTACTAGAAGCAATCACCTTATTTATTGACTACTTTAATATATTGCTTTATTAGACATTATGATGTGGGTAAGGGAAAAATGATATTATCCCACGCCACTCTTGGTTGATTTATGATATTTTTCCTCCCACATTTAACCAATTCTCATGAAGCCAATGTGCGTCCTTAGGTCTACTGTTACACAGTCCCAAGAAGTATGGTTATTTGCAGTATCCTTCATGTTGACCATGTACAAAGTAAAAGCATTTTAAGATTCTAAAGTTGAGTCATTTGTCTTCATCATATATGACGCTCTTTTTGAACTGTTAAAAAAACAATCGCCCTTAATTTGGGTCGTATCATGTAATACCAATTACATTTAACAAACATGATACTTCATAAAAAATACACTAAATTATTGTCAACTGTAGAGGATCTGCAAAGAGCTTTTCCCTGTTACAGCAATACGTTATATTATTTAATGATCCTTTTGAAAGATCTAAATTTCTTACTAAGTATTTCAATTTAACCTGATTAAAGCATTGAAGCCTTGGATTTGAAATAGCATCTTCTAAGTCGGAACCAGAATCTTGCTTGCGCCATCACTTATGATGTCCTTCTCATCTTGCAGTTAAGAAATCTCTGAAATCCGTCAATGGGGGAATTTCAGAATCCAGGACTTGGAAAGAAAACTTTTGCTTCTTTTCCCATTGAAAATTGAAGTGCTGACCAGACCCCCAAAAAGTCAATACGTGTGGTTTCGTTTTTATCCAAAATATTTGGAGGCCAAGGGGCAGTTTTGCTTTTCTTCCATAGTGCCAATGGGATAAATTTTCAAAACAAGACTACAATATTTTATGTTTTTCATGACTAGTCTCGATCACTTAGTTTTAATGAAAATTAAGGAAAATATACCTTCAAAAATTATATTTCATCCATGAGTGAGAACAGTTGAAACCACTACATATATATAAAACACATCTGAACTATGTTTATGATCTAGAACAAGACAAATAAATATATTGTAAACACTTACACACTCACTTATTGCCAAAAATCAACTGCCAGCCAACAAGGCCAAGAGTTGAACACGCTAGCATGCCACATGACGTAATTTTGTGGGTATGCCTGTAGATTCCTTATATATGTAAAGTTTTTTATACCTTGCGCATATTTCTCGCTGACTGGGTCGCGCATGGCTAGAGACACTTCCACTTCACCATTCTTAATAACATTATCCGCTGTTTAACCAATGTCACCCACCTACTACATTTTCCTCTATCCTCAGAGTTTCCGGCTATCCGGTTTCCCATGAAAACTGCATTACCTGCGTTTGTGTGTCATAATACACAGCTAGTCTTCTCCTAACTATTTGTATCCATTCATTCTTATCCCTAGCATGCCTTTCTGCCTCCTGGATGCTCATGCCCGTCCAACAAGGACATCTATCGTACAGTCCATCTACCCCCATTTTGGACGCCCACAGTGTCTCCTTCCTATTATTTGATATCTATACACACTCTCTAGCAGCCTTTCATCCTCCATTCTCTCTAGGTGACCAAATCATCTTATCAAACCTCTATCAGCTCTTTCAAGCAGCTCACTTTACTTCAACATCTATCTAGCACACTTTCGTTTCTCACCCTGTCATTCAACCTTACACCACAAATACTTCTGACGTGTCATTTCAATAACTCCAACCTTCCTCCCTTCCTTTACACTTAATGCCAATGTTTCACTTCCAAAAAGATCAGTGGAAACAACTCCTCGCTCATACAATTCTATTTGCGCCTGCTTGCTCATTCGATTGCCTTTTATGAGACTCCTAATCGCACCATATGCTTGCATTCCATTTTCCATTCGCTGCGATATTTCATTTTCCTCCTTCCATCAGCTGCCAGATCCACACCCAGATACTTAAAACATTGCACTTCTTCCAGCCTCCTCCCATTTAAAATTACTTGTAGCCCATTCATTCCAATTATATTGCACCACACTACCTTGCTTTTACTTTCATTCACACTGAGCTTCCTTCTTTTACACACAATCCCAAATACATCGACCAGTGTTTGTAGTTTGTCTTTTGAGTCAACCACCAGCTCTCAATATTGGGCAAACAACAATTGTTCTAGCTTGTACATCTCTCTATTTTCACTCAACAATGCTGAACCCGACCCTCACACTCTTACTTTCATCTCTCTTACCACGCCATCCATATGCAGATTGGACAGCCAAGGTGACATCACGCATCCTTGTCTGAGTCCAGATTTTACACTAAACCAGTCACCGTCCTTTCTAACAACCTACACAAATGCTTTACAGTCACCATAAAAGATTTTTATAGCTCTTATTAGTGGGCATTCAATTCCATGCATTATCAACATATTCCACATTTCCTTTCGCTCCACTCTGCCATACGCTTACTCCAGATCTATAAATTAATTGTATACACTTTGATTCCTCTCCCAGTTCTTCTCACATATATTCTTAAGGTAAAAATCTGATCCACACACCCACCCGCCTTCCTAAACACCCCTTGTACCTCTCTAATCTGACTTTCCATACATTTCTTAACTCTTCCACTTTAAACTCGCCCATAAACCTTTCCAGGAACACTTATCAGACTTTTACCCCTATAACTACTACACTCAGTTATTTCATCATTTTCCTTGTAAATACTAACAATACATCCATTCCTGCAATCTTTCGGTAAATACCCCTGGTCCATACATACATTAAACCACCCAGCAACCACTCTACTACACACACTTCCGCCGCTTCCAGCATCTAATTTGCTATCCCATCCATAACCACTGACTTTCTACTTTTGTCTTTTCACTGCCTCTTCTACTTCCATTTTGCTAATTCTTACACTCTCTCTAATTCTCTCTTTGATCCAATCTCTTCCTTACGTCTTTATCTGTAGTGGTTACTTCAACCCTTCTATCCTTCACTCTTATTTATATCACCTCTTTCTTCTTTCTCACACAATTTACTTCCTTCATAATATATATATATATATATATATATATATATATATATATATATATATATATATATATATTCAACTTCACCGCAGAAAAGAGAAAACAGAATAATTTTTCTTCGGAACTAGTTACTTCTTACTTTGGAAAAATCCAAGCTGGGTTGGGATTCGAACGAACCGTGCAGATTGAGGCAGTGAGCAACCGCTTTGATCTCAATTAAAAAGTCCTTTAGACCACTCGGCTTCGCGTTGCCGAGTGGTCTAATGAGTTCAAATCGTGTGCTCGCTGCCTCAATGTGCACGGTTCGAATCCCACCCCAGCTTGGATTTTTTCAAAGTAAGAAATAACTAGTTCCGAAGAAAATTATTTTGTTTTTTCTTTTCTACGGTGAAGTTAGATATATATATATATATATATATATATATATATTATAGAGGAAGTAAATTGTGTGAGAAAGAAGAAAGAGGCGATAGAAATAAGAGTGAAAGATAGAAGGGGTGAAGTAATCACTACAGATTAAGACGTAAGGAAGAGATGTGATGACAGAGAGAATTAGAGAGAGTGTAAAACTTAGCAAAATGTTCTAAGATAATTAACTAAACTGATTACGATCAGCTCCGGGGAATAGGGTGGGATCGTCATTTTAAATGTAGCTCCTACTTTAGACCCTTTTCTCCGTTTCTTTTCTTTTGTTTGGATTTTGAGGTGTTTAGTAACTTGTGTGTTCATGCCATTCTAAGTATACGACTGAAGAGGGTATGGTAAACTTCATACCGAAGCTAGTCTCATAAATAATTGCTATGCTCCTATATAGTGATCTATCTGTATTTCCACCTGTCTAGCTATATATCCGTCAATATGTCTCTATCAATCTGCCTCTCTCTCGATATAAGTATATGACGGTATCCTGAGAGCTGCCCCGATTGCCAAGAGTATTACTGTCAATTGCCCAACGGACAACTGCCCCACTGAATATGGCCCGACGGACAACTGCCTGATAAGTACAATAATTGCGCAAAGGAAAAATGCCTGATAGGAACAAATGCCCGACGGAACAGTTCCTGAATTTATATATATGGAAAATATTTGGATATTGTTCGCTATCAATCGATCTTGTGGGTATCCGATCCGGATTAAAGTGATCTTCAGTTAGCTTTTTTAGGGAGAGGTTCCATTTCTCAGTACCTCTTTTAATTTTACGATTATCAACTTTTGCATTTATGTAATCGATTCTGCACCACTGAGCGGGCTGCTATTTTTGTATTAGAAAAGTCAAGTGGTCTCCACATGATCCTAACATCAAACACAGAATATACATTTCATTACAAATCTACGTTCAGCCTATAATTTTATTTCTCTAACTCATTATTCATACGTATTTGTGTGTATTCTGTACATAGCCTACTCGTTAATGTGACTTATTTATTATATGACATTTCTACTGTATTCACAAGTTAATTATTAACTTTTTTCCTGTGACCTTTTTCTCAAATTTTCTTTATTTGGATTCGGCCTGGTTACACTTATTTAGACATCATATGAAAGGAAGTTTATTGTTCCCAAAAGTATCTCCTGAACGTATTTACATTTATATATATATTTATATTATATATATATATATATATATATATATATATATATATATATATATATATATATATATATATATATATAAAGAGACAGACGGGAACAGAAAAAATAATTGTATAATCGTAATCGTATATTTAAGATTTGACCACATAGTAACTTTTGAGTGAGAAATAGACAGATAGATCGGACTTTTTGGTGTTTGGACATTTTGTCTGTCGATAATTTGTGTCGACATTTTTACCTACTACTAATTGCCATAGCGTAAGATAAGCAAAGCTATTTTATTCGAAAGATAAAATAAAAGTACAAGGAATAGATTTTGTTTTATTTTAGGAAGCAGAGGTAAAACTTTAACAAATAAAAGAAAATACACTAAATTTTACAAAATGCAATAGTGTACACATAAATTTCCAGCAATATTTACAGATACTTGATAAATATCCAGAAAATTATATAATTTGGATAATAGTTAAAAAAACAAAAACTTTAAGTTGTGAGCTATTCGTCTCAAAAAATCCATCACTTCACGATTTTCATATTCGCGCACCATATTTGTAATTCTTTTTGTTAAATCTTTATATTTTTAGTACTGGGTGAAAGCTGAAGTTCTGTTAGCATTTGTTTGATGGTCGTGTGGCGAAGTGCTTGTTCCTTCTTTAGTACCTGAAGAAAACGCCAGATATGTGGATGACTTGAAGTTATTTTTGCCTGTAAAAGGTTATGCCATCCCTCCAAGGGATTAATTGTTCGTGGCAAATCATTGCATTGACGGTCATACATGTTTCACCCAGGAATAGGAAAGAGTGAGTCGCCTCTGTTACGCCGTCTTCTTCTACCGATATAAGCATCTTCATAATAATGAATGATTGGATCTATTTCATGGCACAAATTTTCTTCCAATTGCTCAAATGCTTCCACGACATTGTCTGCTGGCACAAAAGGCAAGGCTGGTATCATTCGAATGCTTAGAGAAAAATCAGCTTCACTCTGATATCTCGATTGTAATCCTTTTGATTGCACCTTCCGATACCCTGCCTGGGAGAGATAAAATAAACACCCTTTGATAATGCATTTGGAAATATTTTGGTAATTGCATTCTTAGCAGCTTGTTCATAATCGAACAGAATACTAGCTGGGTTGATCTAGAGTTAATAGCCTGAAGTTGGCTGGAAAGCTCGTCAAAGGTGGCTTGCGATTTATTTAGCAATAATGCAAAGACAAAAGAGATCGTTTTATTATAGATTAAACAGTGAATGGAGTAGTGTTGGTAAAATAAATCTGGTACTACTTTGAATGTACCATCGCAAAATCAATCACTTAATCATTGCAAGAGTTGTATATTTTTCTAAGTAGAAAACAAAAGTATATAGTTCATACTGGGTCCACTATCGTAAAGTAAAGAATCTCCTCTATACATGTTTTTTGTATTCATCTGGAATGGCCATTTCATGCAAGGATCTCGATATGGAATGCAGAGCGTGCATCGCTTGTTTATATCTTCTGAAAGAACGTCTAATAATGCTTATGGCGGGTAGTTGAGAAGAAACTTCTTCCGAATTCTATAAAGATTGTTATAAGATTTGTTAAGTTTGCTGGGTTGTAATGGCTTTCTCCTTCATTTCCTCTCGTACAGATAGGAGACTACACGAAGAATACCTGCAAGGTGGATGTACTCATGTGTCTGGCTGATTATATTTATTTGTTCTCCACACAACATAATTTCTCCCTTGCGATTGCTACGTCGGCGGCGTTCAGATAATACAACGTATTTCGAGAAGACAGGTCCTTTTTTTAACGTGAACGTAACCAGTATAACAGAGGTTTAACTCTCTACGTTGAATGTTAACGAAATGCATGTGTACTACCAACTGTATATAAATTAAGATAAAAAATATTTCACGAGCTTCACTATTTTCAATGCTAAATGATAAAAGGAATGAAGATGAGCCTTTATAAATACACGTATCTCAGCAAAAAATGGATTGCAGGGATAGAGGTACTGGAAAGATTTAATGCGGCCATAAAGAAGTGTTAATCCTTAAAATAAATCTAAATGTCTAAAGGACAGGGGAATCAGAAGAAAAAAAAGTTGGGACAGTTAGGCTAATATCTTAATAACTTTGACCATATCCTTTCGCATTACTTCCAGGGTAGGTCGATTGAAAGGAAATAATCCCGCACTTTAATTCATCTTCTTTTCTTTCGATATTTGAATGAATGCAGATTCTGCAATATTTCTGCTACAGTAATCATTACATCTGATAAGAATTCCTCCCAGTTAACATTATGTTCGAAAACATTTATATGCATAAATTTCAACTATTTAACATACTCGTCCTAACATTTTCTTTGTATTGACGGAGTCTGATTTATACGCACACACACTCTTTCTCTCTCTCTGTCACTTGAAAAAATTGGATGCATTTTTAATTGTGTGAAACTAGGTAAACTGCTATTGCACTGAACTTATACAATGATACTTTCGTTTCGGAATGATAGCAATATATATATATATATATATATATATATATATATATATATATATATATATATATATATATATATATATATGAGAATCTCACAAAGTAGCGCGTAAATAGAGCAAAATGCCCTAAAATCCCACAGGAAAATGAAAGGCAGATTCCAAGTACTTTTAAACTTGTTCAGTTCATTCTCAAGGAATAACGAATTACTTTACAAAGGTGGTATATATATATATATATATATATATATATATATATATATATATATATATAAGACACTACAAAGCAGTGCCCCACCCTTGTACATCGTAAGGCCACAAAATAGAAAAATATTATCAGAAATGGGATTAAATAGGGTAAATACATACACATAAGATATCTTCCGGAACTTCCAAGTGTGAGAAAAGAATGGAGACATACGAGTATATGTCACACAGTTATGATTACATACACATGCAATTATAAATACTTTAAAATAAACAAAAGAAATATACAAGATTTAGTAAATCAAGGGGCTAAGATTTAAAGTGGACGATTTGGCTACAAATAAGTCTTTTAATTACAGGGTCCAGTTTAAAAAGAGCGTGGCATATATTGAAATTAGGTGAGGAATTAATGAATGAACATTTCACAATATTTCTTTTAAAATAGTCCTCAGATTTGTAAATTTATTTACCTGTATTCCATTTGATAAGGTTACTAATTTTAGATAAGTGGACAAAGAAAGTAATATTACATTCATCTCTTCTAATATTGTATGTATTTAGGGTCAAGAGTACAATTATGATTTTCTTGTTTGCCCAACGTATTGCCCTGGGCAAACGGCACAATTAACCGAATAACCCTACTCCTCTATACTTTTCTTATTATTTTGAATCAACACTTTTTACATAGTAGACTCATACTTCAATATGAGATGACCTTAATCTTTAAATGTTTCAGTCTCTTAAACACGTATATGCACACACTCTCTATCTGTCTGTCTCTCTGCTTGTCTATCAAACCCGCTATCTGTTCTCTATTTCTTCTTCTGGCTGTTTGACTGTTTGTCCATATACCTATCCATTTATCTGTCCTTCCGTATGTCAGTCTGGCAGCAGGTTATTGGTCTATAATTTTTCCTAATGTTTCTAGTACAGATCTCCTAATAAGTTAATCTTGAACAATTAATTTATAAAATTGATAATTATTTTCTAGGCCTAGAAGCAGCAAAATGTTTTATCGGAAGTCATTTTAAATATAAAAAATCAATCTTCAAGATTCTTTTATTTTATTAATATTCTCTCTAATAATTTAATTTTGCTTTACTCGTTTTTAGGGCCCAGTACCTATTTCCCCTTGATAAAGAGTAAAATTCAAATCCATTTTAGAAATAACTTGGATAAAACTTTCGAATTTTCCCCAAAAGGGAGCTAGGCCTAAATTTTGAAAATCTTCGGAAAATCACCATTTCTAATTATTTTTTTCGGAGTATGACATTATATCACATTAATACCATACTAATTCTATGGGAGGAGACCAATAACTTAAAGACGAACCAACAAAGGGACGGAACACCACGAGTTTAGACGGGCTTAATAGCAAGAAAGAATGCAACAAGGTTAGGTAAATTATGGGCAATGGCAAAGCTCAAGGTTATTTAAAGAGGCCTGTACAAAAATATAATTTTATTTACATAAAAATGAGAGAATTGATGGGCAAAATTACATCGGTAAACAAGGGGAAGGATTCCGGGGGAGACGTCGGGGTAAGGCTTCATGGATGTCTTTTGCACGTGAAGCGAGGGCGCTCAAAACTTTTGAGCGGGAACTTAAAGTGAGGAAGGTTCTCCAAAAACGGGGGGGCGGTAACCTCCGGCCCAGGGAAAAGTATTTTGGCCACCCGAAAATGAGTGGCGAATGAGGAGGGCTTCGACAGGAGTTGATGAGAGAATCGGAAAAATCACTCGGTAGCGATCGTTAAATGGAATTACCTCACTGGCTGGGGCTAATTCCAATACACAATTAGTTCAGCCGTCACTTTGCTTTGCTGTTAGCACTTGACTTGCAACTAGCTAATCTTCTTGGGCCCGGGCGAGGCTTCTCGATTATGTGTCTGTCTCATGGGAAACGAGCACTATATATGTCTGAGGCTCTCCCCGCGGGGATGGGGGGTAGTGGGAAACAGCTCTACTCTCGAATGGCCTCAAATCTTCTTGCTGAAGTATTCTAACCCGTGTGAAGGTGGACCGTGGTGGACGCAGTTTGAGGTTACCACTTGTGGAAGGGGGTGGGGGTAGGCTTACAAATTTAAGCCTAACAGAACCTTCTACAGCGCATGAAAGTTCCGTGCTGGACAAAAAATTCCACGTGGGATTCCCCCACACATCTCCCAACCGAAAGATGATGCTTCACAATGCAGTTGAGTAGGAAAGGATCATCCCACCCGTCAAACTAGATTATTGAGGGTCTAGGAAAATTTTGACCTGCTACGGCAGGTGTACACACCAAAAAAATTCGTTAATCTGAGCTCAGAGGGGAATTTACGGACATAAGCCTTAAACAGGTCAATTCTAGAGAATTTAACTAGTACAATTTTAAACAAAAAAAATCACAGGAGAACATTGGCGACATTTCCTTGGAACCTCCCCAAAAGGATACAATTAAATCGAGGCATAAATATGGCACTAAAGACTAAACAATTTAGTGGACAACAAAAAAAAATCATAATAAAGAACATTAATGAGATAATATATACAATTCACGTGGAAAACCTTCGCTCTCGCCGGAGTATGGATAAGGTAATCTACGGGTTCTCTAGCCTCGAGGAGGGAATAGGGTCACTTTCACTGGCTAAGGAATTAGATGCTTCCCGTTGGAAGTATCACCAGAACCTTTGCGCCAGGCTTGAATTTTCGTTCTCGTGACTTAAGGACAAAGTAGGCCTTATACCTCTCAATAAGTCCTTCTTCACCAGATACGACACTCGTTTATTATCTCGGGTGGACTCACGCTGGAGGGCTTTTGTTTTCTCCCAAAGGGGGAAAAGAGTTGCCCTCTCCTTCTGGGCGCAGGCAAACTTGTTGCGCCGGAGGGCTTGAAACTCCGGGTCCATAGGGGTTTACAGGGGAACGGATGCATGGGATTCCAGGGCTGCCTGTGTACGGGTAATCACGGGCTGGGCCACGGGATGGTCGTGGATTAAGGGGGTTCTCACCGAAAAAAATGGAGCAGAACTGGATTGGGGCCGCTACCACTTCGGCCCAACCGGACATATAGTCACACTCGATGTGGCAAAGAATTACTGGGAAACGACTGGCCCGGCCAAGGTAGTCGTGGACCACCGCAAATTTCTAGTGTTCGGGCCCAACAGGAAGGAGTAGGTCCTCAGACCCTATAATACAGGTGCACCCGGTGTTACGGACGAGGGTGGATACTCGGCACCGTTAACAGTTCCGTACTCGAACTTCAATCCACCAGGGTTATTATCATTAAACAGAAAGTTTACCTGATGGACCGGGTCCTTGGCGGGCGAGGGAGGATCGGGAGTCTCCTGAGGCGACGGAGGAGGATCAGGGGCGGCCTAGATTTGGTGCACTTGGTGGGACTAAGAGTTTACGAATCCGGAGTTTTGAGGACAGTTCGCGCGGTAATGGCAGGGAACTCCGCAGGGGCAGCAGACGATCGGGTTCTTTTGGTACGGCACAGCCGGGGGAGAAGAAACTAGGGGCTTAACGTCTCGGTGTTCAGTTGGATGGAAGTTTTTTAGCTTCGAGGTACTAGGAACTTTGGTGAATTTGGAACCAATTTAGAGGGGGTCTTAGTACCGTAAAATTTAGTTTAGGGGGAGATTGTGGAGCCATTTTAACATCCTTAGGGTATAAATCGTGACTACCCACGTAGACATCGGCCTCTTCCAAGCACTCCTTGAAATTGGCACAACATTTTTCCTTGATGAAGTAGCGAATTTCAGGAGCCACGGCAGCTAAAAGCTGATCCCTAAGGAAGAAGTCCAGAAGAGACTCGTAGTCTTGGGGAATCTTGCACGCATCCAGCAAACACTCAAGGTGTCTTTGGAGGATGTACCCGTGTTGTTGAAATGGTTGGCCAAGGCGGATCCTTTCCTAGCGGAATCGGAAGCGGTAGAATTCGCTATTCATATGAACAGCGGCTAGCAATTCTGACCTTAACAAGGAATAGTCCAAAGTTGCTTCCGGGAAGGTGGACTGAAGGAGTTTGGGAAATTTCAGGCCGAGAACCAATGGACTGAGAATCCATTTGATTTCGGCTTATTTCCAGCTCATGCTGCCTAATTTGTTCACGTTCTTTCATCTCCATCTACAGTTTGTTCTTCTTCATTTCCATTTCCATCTTTCTTAGTTCCTCCTCCCTTCGCTCTGCGCGTTCGTTCCTCTCTTCTTCCTGTACGTAATTTAACAGGTCTTTGCCCGAGAGACCTTACATTTCACCCTGACTCTTGAATTTTTCGAAGTATGACATTGTTACGCAGTTAACTGAGGGAACACTGACACGTGAACGAGCTAGGACACTACCCACGTGAAACGAATACTTGAATATTCGTGAAGGCCTTGTTCACACAAAAAAATAGGAGTTACAACTACATACCTCTTCTGTTTCTACGCGGAGAAAAAAATTAAAATGGTCCTACCGGAATTAGGACACCATAGACCTTAACTCTTTTGGATTAATAACCAGGAGAGTCTCCAAAATTCAAACACAATAAAAAGAAATTAATTACCTGGCGTCCAACACAGAATCTAAATAGATTACGTTCCACTGCTCTTCAAATAACTTGAACTTGCCTTCTGCCAGTACAATACAAAAAATAAAATATGAGGGATGTACGTGAATAACAAGGCAACTTCTAATGTCAAAATTAAAATGACAAGGGTTCGTAAAACCCCAAACACACTTGACACCAAAATTATATAATATGTATATTAATAAATATATATGTCGTGATATGACATTAGATTACATCAATACCATATTAATGCCATGGGGTAGGGACCAATAACTTAAAGGCGAACCGACAAAGGGACGGAACACAACGAGTGTAGAAGGGCTGAATAGCGAGAAAGAGTGCAACGAGGTCAGATAAATTATGGGCAATGGCAAAGCTCAAGGTTATTTAAAGAGGCATGTACAAAAATATAATTTTATTTACATAAAAATGAGACAATTGATGGGCAAAATTACATCAGTAAATTAATGAGCAAAATTACATCGGTAAACGAGGGGCGAAATTAACTCAAATGGGTTACTGAAGGGGGAGATGGGATGGCTTACGGAGGATTTCGGGTGAGACATCGGGGTAAGGCTTCACAAATGGATTCTGCACGTAAGGCGAGGGCGCTCAAAACTTCTGAACAGGAACTTAAAGTGATGATGGTTCTCCAAAACAGAGGGAGAATGGTAACGTCCGATCCAGGGGAGAGTATTTTGGCCACCCGAAAACGAGGGGCGAACGAGGAAGGCTTTGACAGGAGTTGTTTGAGAGAAGTCGGAAAAATCACTCGGAGGCGATCGTTAAATGGAATTACCTCACTGGCTGGAGCTAATTCCAATACACAAATAGTTTAGCCGTCACTTTGCTTTGTTGTTAGCACCTGATTTGGAACTAAGGGAATCTTCTTGGGTCCGGGCGAGACTTCTCAACCCTGACTGTCTAATGAGAAACAAGTATTATATATGTCTGAGGCTCTCCCTGATGGGGGCCGGGGGTTAGTGGGAAACATCTCTACTCACGAATGGCCTCGAATCTTCTTGCCGAGGCTATTTTAACCCGTGTAAAGTTGGACCGTGTTGGACGCGTTTTGAGGCTACCGTTTGTGCAAGAAAGTTGGGGGTTAGGCTTCCCAATTTAAGCCTAACAGAATCTTCTACAGCGCATGCAAGTTATGTGATGGACAAGAAATTCCACGTGTGATTCCCCCACAATTTTGTTTGAAAAAATTCCAAAACACTCGATGCTCATATTTATTTCTGAAGTTCCCCACTTTGTTTTTTCAAACTTTTTCAGGAACTCTTAGAATAAACTTGTATAAAAACTTAAAATTTATCTAGGTAACAACTGAACTAAGAAAAAAATATATCTTATCATTCAACCTTGCAAGAAATCTCGTTGTTGAAATATATTATGAATCAAATTTTATAACAACATTAATGTTGGAAGGGGATTTAAATTTAATTTAGAAACCATTCATGATAGCGTAGTACAAAATTAAACACTTTAGATATACAAATATAATTAATCAATTTTGGCTTTCACACCTTCGGGAAGAAATTTACTGACTATAATATAGTCAATGAATTATATAATATATAATATAATATATATTATATTTTAATTTATCGCTTCTTTATATTCATTTGGAATCGTCAAATTTCAACTGATCTAGGGACCCTGTCAAATTAGTTCCCCTAATTCAAGGCCAAATATCCAAGAATGTGTTCATTGAGGTTGTTGACTATATTTTATTTCGCAAAAAGAGGTGTGTATGTACCATTCTCTACATAGTTTTTCTCTTCCACTACCAATAAAAAAACCCAGTCCTATTGAGTACCTTACACCCGCGAGCCCCATCTGCAAGAAAATGTTTCTTCTCTCCCATTTTCTTCCCATTTGCATTCTTTGTAACCCTTTTTCTGTTCATTTTTCTCTTGCTTGCCATCTCCCTCTAACTTTACTAACAAAAAATACTCTAGTTAGACTACCATTTCTTCTTTTATATCAGTAGTTAGAGGTGAGTTATGAAGAGAATAATGATCAGATTGAAGACATATTTTTTAGTCGCGTGCGAGCAACTCTACATCTCACTATGTCATTCTCCGTTTTGCTTTTATTTGTTTATGTAATAACATTGCAACTATTCCGCCGATTCTAACTAAATTTGAAATTCTTGTGTTCTTTTACATTTTCTTTTGAATAATACAATTGTCAAAGTCCTCCCAAGGTTACCCAGGAAATTATTTTGTTTTGGAAATAATATCATAACTATTCTGCCGATTCTTACCATATGTAAAAACCTTATGTTGATTTACATTCTCTTTCAAATGATATAGCTGCCAAAGTCTTCTCAAGAATAGCTAAGGAATTAGTTCGTTTTAGCTATAACATCATAACTATTCGGCCTATTCTAACAAAATTCAATACTTTTATGTAGTTTTACATTATATCTCGAATGCTATAATTGCCAAAGTTCTTCCAAGGTTATCCAGGGAATTATGTTGTATTGGCAATACCATCATAACTATTTGGCCAAACTAAAACTGTCATCAAGAATGCTGGCTTTATTAAGAGGATGATATATAATTGCTGACCACCAAATATACGGCTGAGCTGCACCTGCGAAGACATTCTTCAAATAGCCATTATGTTGAGCTGCAGCTTCTTTATAAACATTATTTTCCGTGTTCCTCATCGCAACATAGTTCTCCCAACACAACTGAGAGAGGTTATCAGACCAAATATTATAAGCAGCATGCTTATCACGATAGGCCAGGCGCAACTGGTCATTAAACCATGGTTTATCGTGAGATCGAACTTTATGACTTTTCATTGGTCAAACCTACTCTTCAAGTCTGATAGCCTTAAATTCACTGCGGCAATGAGGCAAGCAGCATCATCGATATCACTCCAGAAAATACTAATATAAAGCACGGTTAATCCCTTCCCAGTTAATTCTAGATTTGATAACAGCCTCCCTGCAGAGTGTTAAGTCTGTAATAGGGAAATTTAACTGGATTTTACAAGCCAAACCTCAATGATCTGAGAAACCAATTGGTGCAGTGGTTTGAACCTCACCACCTCCTCCCACATCCGTGAGTAAAAGATAAAGACGTTTGCTGGATGTGTGAGTTGCACCAGTAACTATCTGCTCACAACCAGTAATATCAGAAAAATCAAGAGCAGCAATACGATTAGTTGGGGAAACTGAATTCACCCCATCTCGGTGATGAGCATTTAGATTACCAATAAAAATGAAGTAATATTCCTTGTCCTCCTCCTGAATATTAATATATGAGTTTAGAAGGCAATCATAAATACTTTCATCTAAGTCGGGGTTTCTATAAAGGCTAAAAATATAAAAATTATTAAAACGGCGGCATACTCTAATAATCATGATCTAATGACATCTACATTCATACTTAGTAAAACCTGAAGCATTAAATCCCGCTTGAGTTTAATCATTAGATTCAACGTTCATTGTGAATTTGATCTATCTATTTTTACCAATTCTCTGACTACGCATATAAAACATCTACATGTACAGTTTCATCCCCATGTACACCTATTTATTCCTATTGGACTCTAGTGGATCCAAAAAGCTAATAGCACTACCTCTCAAAAACATTCACAACACATGGGAAAATAAGAACGCTCTTGCTCTTCCTGCAGACCCTCATGTAATAATTGTGAAGGAATTTAAGTGATTGGAAAGTGGAAAGGAAAAGACATTCGTACACATTCTTTTATGTGGTCTTATCGTTGACATAATTTTTTTCATTTTTCCGGCCACCCTTCTCCTTTTTTCTGTAAACATTCACATCTTTGCATACTACTAGGTAATATTTACATTTTTAAATATTTCTTAAGTATATTTTCAAATAAATTAAGGTACCTTCCACAACTCTGCAAGGTGACTATTCCACATTTGTTTGATTTTTTAATAAAGGTAATTTTGAGCTATGACCATGTTGAAGCGCTTGTTTTCCAATTTAAATCCATTGCGTTTTCTTTATATCCAACTCAAAGTGTAGTCCATACATTATATTACTGAATCCCTACGGTATTTTAATCACTTTAATCCATTGTTTAAGTAATCACCTGGCTGAGTGTGGCACTAGGTCTAATGATCGAAACCTTTCTTTATACGGTTTATTCCTAAGCAATGGAATTAGTTTAGTTGGCCTACCTTGCACCATTCTAAAGGGTCTACACCCTTGTTCACTTAAAAGGACTAGAATTTTACTGCATACTCGAGATGAAACAGTCGGGGACTACATATAATTGTACATTGATATCTTTGGGCTTAACATGAAGTGCCGAATAGCTTTGTGATCCTTCAAATTTAAGAAACCGACATAGGTTCCTTTTTAATGCCACCGAATCTAATATTTAGCCTTTTATTTGCCAATCCACCTATAAATTGGATCTTCTTTCATTATGTTTTTAAGAATTTATATGCTCGACAGTTTAATCAAGGTCCCGCTGTAGTTTTGCCACATGACATGGAAAAATGTTGAATCTTCTTAGTTGCCCCTCACCTCCGAATTCTGATAGCTTACTACTTAAACCTTTATCAAACTTCTGTATATATCCAATGCAAAAATTGCGCCAATTACAGATCCTTCTCGGGCTCCGAGAGCAAATGAAGCACAGACCGAATTCACATAAATTGCATTATCTTAAGAACATTATCATGCTACAATATTCAATCATAGTAATGCTGGGGTATAAATTTGATATTTTATAAAGATCTCCGACAGAATTGCCCAAAAAAAGCTCCAAATAAGCACACTATTTCCTCCATGCTTTATCATTGGCACCCCTCAATCAGGAAACAATCGCTCTCCGCTTCTCCTCCTTAGTAAAAATCATGTTTATAATCCAAAATTCAAACTTGGAGTCATTGTCCAGAGAACTATTTTCTACTTATCGATTGCTCAGTTTTGAGGAATTTTAGCATTCTGACTTCTTTGCTCTATTACAATATCTTAACTGAGTCGTTTATATATATATATATAAATATTTTTGCTGTCACTCGTCCGAAAAAAAATATTCTTAGCCTCTTTTTCACCATTATGGCGAACACGTTTGCTCCGTCGGCGTTGTTTAGTTGTTGAGCCATTCTGTTATATAACCTGTAACTATGAAATTTTACTGGGCCGTCCTGTCCGTTATCTATACTGAAATATACCAGTCTCTTTAAACTTCTTGTTAGAATTTGTCACTATACTAAACGGTATTTTAGATTTTTCGGATAATTTTTCAGGATATTTCTTTCGTGAGAAAAGTTACGATGGTTTGTCTTTCCAAATAGATTTCGAGCACGTGAGAGACAAAATTATTACAGATGAAGATGATTTTGAAGCCAGGTGAGCCATATAGGGTTTCAAAAATCGTGATAACGATCACTGAAAAGTGTGAAAAAAACCTTAATGATAAAATTATTAATATAAATTTTAGCAATTATTTTTCATAAATAAATTACAGCTGATTTGTTTTTTGTTATTTTGTTTATTTTATCGTAGTCATGTTACCACTCTCCTTTATAGCAAATATTTTGGTGTTTTTTTACTGTCGATAGGTTTGAAGAACATTTAAAAGAAGTCATGACACTCAACGAGTTTAACGTCTGCTCAATGTTAAAACGTTACGAAAAGGGTAGAAAAACATAACACAAATCAAAATGAAAAGAATGACCTCCCTCCCCCTATAAAATCACCGACATATGTAGATTACAAAGAAATTTTGAAATGCAAAGAGAAAACATAATATATCACTATCCGAATTCGAAAATAATTTTAGTGGAGGTAAAATGTCTAAGTGTGAAGAAATAGGACAGAGATTTGTATGCAGCGCACTGTATGTATGTAAATAATCCTGCTAATCTCTTACATATGAATGTAAATTCTGATTACTGCTTTTCCGAGGGGAAACAGGTACGAAAAGTATTTAAATAGTCGCCACACTTCAGGATTTGAACTCTTATTTCTCTATTGTTTCGGCCGTTGTGTAGGTTAGGTTAAGTTAAGTGCAATTAGTTTTTTATATATTTTAATTAAATGATTCATGCTACCCTTTTGTTTAAAATATATATATATATATATATATATATATATATATATATATATATATATATATATATATATATATATATATATATATAAATTTAGAAAAACTAAAAAAAAAAACAAGCTAGAAATTGTACAGAGGGGTAGCACGAACCACTGTTTAAATATAAGAAATTAATCGCATTTAACTTACTTCCGTAGCCTTCAAAAACATCCCTATTTAGATAACCTTATAAAATAAATCAATCCTGATTTTTTTTGCAATGCGCTATTAATATTTAGATTTATTATTGCTATTTATTTTATTTTATCACTTTTCTAATGAAAAAGGTTGTTTTCTTACCCTGAACTATCTTAAAGATGTCCAATCGCTGTTCCATATTACCAGACAGAAGTATTTATTGCTAAGTGAACAGAGAAACGACTTATTGTTCATTGTTCTATATTTAATTTTAGCTCAAGGTATCAACATAGGCTATCCAGTCAACTACTCTATCAGAATAACTATGAGAAGTGCAGGTATCGAGGAGAAACTACCTAAATTATTTACTTTACAAGCATCGATTTGGGCACGCATCACGGCCCTTATAATTTATGCACCATTTTAAAAGCAATTGTACGCTCAAAAGTATGCACAATCTACTAAATTTGACAATTCTGCTTGTTGTATTAAACTTCTGCTCCAAGATTTATGTTAACGTTCGTTATCTCTTACTGAGAGCTAAATTAGGGTCACCCCTTTCAGTACTTATTCATCTCATCAATACCACCAGCAGTTTAAAAAGAAAAGGGGTGTTTTTGATAGCCATTCAGTCTAACCAACTGCCCTCATTTCTCGTCCGTTTACCTCCTACCTTCCTCTATCTTCCCACCTTAGCTTCATTAGTAATTACTTCTACGTACCATAAAGGCAAGGTATGTTGATTTCATATGGTCTTATTCTCACAAGGATGGCCTGAATTCACCAACCGTATTTAATCCGTTTGTGGAGCAGGAAGAATATTCATATCCCCCTCTGCTCGTTTTCATAAAAAGGCGATTAAACGGTTCTCTGCGCTATTGCCTAAAAACCTTGGTAATTCCAGGTAAATGTCTTTTACCTCTGTAGTTTGGCTGATATTACGACCAAACTCTTTTGGATTTATGGGCCCACGGAGATTTGTATGAACGCGCGACGTTCAGGGTCTACCACCCAAGGGAACGCTAGTTCAACCAGTTTTAACTTAGATAAACAGATAGGGAACTTTTTTTTGACACCAACCAACCGCTATAAGGAACCTTTCGTTGCACAGGGGAGGCCACCCGTTCCACCTCAGGAGATAGACCCTTTCGTCAAGTCCCTCCATTTTTTAACTAAACGCCTCAATACACCAAAATTAGGATGGCTTTGAAGATAATCAGGAGGCTAGGAGGAGTATAAAATGTTACAAAGAGATAATCAAATTATAAACCTTTTTTTTATTCAAACTCGGTCTCATTTATGTACGACTGATCTAAATTTGGGACTTCACTCCTTTTTTGTACCCATGCACCGACCACCTCCTTTAAGTCCAAATTTTAGGAAAGTAATTGCTCGCATATTAGGCATATTTAAGCATTTAGTAGCATGAACCTTGTACATTGGCGACCCTGTATCTTTGAGGCTTCACATCGTTTTACAGAACTAATTTGGCCAGCGCTTCTCACAGGTTTGCTCCAATGTTTCTGTCCTATTATCACTATTATAATTATTTACGGAATGCTCTTTCTTTTACCAGGACTCACTTGGTTTTAATAACGCCAGGACCCAATCGTATTTTAAGTACTTTACGGCCTGGTTCTCAGAAACGGTGCCAGGTCACACAATAACAGTTCACCTATTCATTAACGACTCGCCTTTCAAACTATCGGACTGAATTAAAACCTAGAACTGCCCCTTGTAAATAAATAGCACCCATAAATACCTAAGAATCTGACAACCTCTTTACGCGTTTCTCTTCATCGTGGAAAGCACTTGTTTTGACACAAGCCTTTTGGATCCTTCGAGATCTTGCCAAGGTTCCATAATATTCCTTCGAATTCGTTGCCAACCGACACAATGCTCAGGTTATAGATTAATGTATAAACAATCCTTGTTAAAATCAATGAAACTTCTTAGTAAAGAAATTATAATAGCATCAGTGGAATTAAATTAAACCATTGAAAGATTTTCCAAAATTTAAATATTCATATTATTTTATTCACTTTTAGTTAGGACAAAAATTCTCTTGCTGAATTTTACCAAAGTTATTTTAGAGCTTCTATTTTAAAGATAAGAGTTTTTAAGTTTGTTTTGTTGCTTACATCAAACGATATATAAATTAATAATTTTATTTTTACCCCATTTTTCTTATTTTTCGAGTGAATTCCTCAAAAATTACGACATATTCGATTAAAATTATAGATAAGATATTAAGTCTTCGTTCTCCCGTTTAACCGCTCAACATACATTCTTTTAAAAGGTCTTCGGTTATATACTCGATTAATTCATTACCACTTTATTTATATTAATCTGCCTCTTCTTGTTAAATATAAACCCCATTTATTTCTTATAAACCGATTTAATCTTGTTTTCTCGTCTTGTTTTTACATAAATTATAAAACATTAACTATTATTTATCCGTTGTTTTGTAAAACCAATCGCGAACTAGTTTCTTATATTCTGTAGTAACAATGGTACCCGGTTGCCAAGTATAAAAAGTCCTAGTGCAAATAAATATAAATGCATATTGTTTGAAATTCTTTTGTTGTGGCTGATTATTTTCATCATTATTATTGGTGGAGTAAAGACAGATTCACGAGAGTTTCGCATTCTCCCTATCTAATATATATTTCGGAAAGTCTGTTTGTATATATATATATATATATATAGAAGGCCACTTAGAGCGACATTTAAGGGATTAAGTTATGTTAGGTTAGGTTGCACACCTTTTGCCAAATCTGAAAGCCAATGGTGACCTTTGTTGGCCTTTGGCCTTCAAGGTTTAAAAGCGGTCATATATATAAATACAAACAGAATTTCAGAAATATATATTTGATAATCTATATTAACACTGTTCCCATTTATTCAGTATTTTCCAGCAAAATAACATTTCGCAGTTTTCGTTGAATATGTCTTTGTTTTTAGTTTATCGTAGCATTATATAACCTTGTGTATATGTATGGTCCACCCGCCCCACTAGCTGCACTATTTTGTACTTTAGCTCCATTTTGAAAATTTGTCATAGGCATTCTCAACTTTACCCGCTATTGTCATGCGACTTTAAGTTATATCCCCCCCCCCTTTATCATTTTCTGATGTCACTTCTTCACTTGAAGTTACATTTGGGGATGGAGGAGTGTCAGAGATGAGAGAGAGAGAAAGATGCGCGCTGCGCGCCTTCAATGGAGAGAGATACAACAGACACTTGGTCGATCCTTTTTGTCTGCACTAATCGAAGTGCGAAATCATGAGAAGCCGTGGTAGCCTGAAAGCACGTCATCGCATAAGCCGCGACAGGCTTGAGAGCCCAAAAGTTCCCATAGGGATTTGCACAAAGTTTCACCTCGGCGACTTAGGAACCTTCTCGCGAACGTGCTCATAGGGCGAGACCGATAGTGAAAGGGGAAATTGTTAGGAATCGAGGGGGGATGGTTTATTATTTCTTTGCGGGGTCCATTAAAACAAAGATTTCAGAGTACAAGTTGGCCAAGGATTTAAGGTAGCTGGTACGCGCTGGGGTTGCAAGGAAAGACAATGACGAAAATATAACTTTACTAAAAAAAGGATATATATATATTTACATAGAAATTGGGTTTAGATGTAATGGTCGCCCCGACAGGGTTAAAGTTCTACACGCGATGAGGTAGGTTAATTAAGGAATTAAAGAGGTCAGATAGAGTTGGTGATTTAAAGGTGGATTTTAAATTGGAGCGTTGACATAAATAATGGAGCAATTGGATAAGCCAGATTTAAGATAAATCTGCAGGTGGCAACGTTTACGAATACTTTATGTGCTCGTTGCCGAAAAGGGGCCAGTCAGGGTACGGTGAATGCGACGGAAAAATCTGGTTTACCTCTGGCTTTATACGAGGGAGCACTACTCGTTTGCGGATTTGGAAATCCTTGTCAGTCCTTGCCGATTGACTAGGGCAGAGTTCACTGAAGTCGAAACTTGCCGATTGACTAAGGCAGAATTCACGGATCGATTTAGCCTTCACTTGAATCCAAATCGCCGCTGGGAGAGAGGGGGGGGGAAGAGGGAGAGCGTCCTTTAGCTTGTTGGTCGGATTAGGTGGAAGTCTAACAGTGCTGCTCTCTAAACTTAGTCGAAGCGTTATATAGGCTCCTGTAGAGGAGGCGCGCGCGATCTTAAGGAAAAGTCCACGACTTCTTCGTGGGAAGGGGGAATCTTGATAACGCTCGTTGGAATGTACAACGGATTCCAATCTTTGAGCAGAAAGGCCCGAATACTCTCGGAGTGGTAGCCACGTGAGGGGAGAGGGGCGAGATGACATTGGTCCCTAGGCAAATACAGCTGGGGTAAGTGATAGCAGTGTCAGCCGCCTCCTTCCCTAGGTTCCCATGCTTTCACCAGCTCCATGTGGTGATCTCCGGATCCACGTGGGTACAGGGGGGCACGTGGCCGCCATTTGACCTCATTCCGCTACATGTTCGTTTTTTTCTATGGCGACTGTCCCCGCCTAGTCTCCCCCCCCCCCCATTTAGCCCTTGAGACTCGTGTACGTCTATTGTCTATATAGCTTGTTTTAAAACCCTTTTTAACTTTGTAAAAACATATTAATTTGCCTATTGGTAAAGTTATTTTTTTACCGGTTTTTCTATTGTTCCGGAACCTCCAAGATAGTCGACTATTTTGCCAACCTACTTTCAGTTAATTTGCAATCTGCTTCTATTAGAAATTGCCCACGCACATAGCCGTCATGGACCATGGCTGAAAAACGCAGAAAGGGTTACCTTGACTCTATTCTACAACAGTGAGTTAAAAGTCATTAGTAGGAGAAAATAAAAGCGGAAATAATTTCCTTGCTTCAAACCTAATCTGATCTCCGTTATTCCTATTTTAGTTTGAGATTTTATTCCTTTGTCGCCGAAACTCCTCTACCAGATGATGAAAATCCAAATTTCAGGGAAGTCCCTGGTTGCCTTTTGGCCAAATTTAACTATCAAGGACGATCCATATGTGAACATTAAAATAAAGTTTGTATAGGTTGATTGATTTCATTTTAATTTATTACGTTTTATTTGTTAGTAATTACTTTAGGATATTGGTTGCTGGTTGTAGGAGATCTCAATGATCGAATTAGAGACAGGATAAGAGATTAAACAACTGGATTTTTTAGTACAGCAGGAGAGAATGAAAACAGAGAGTGGGTTACCAAGGTTTCTCTGCCAAAAGAAAGTTGTGTGTGACAAAAATCTTCTTTCAGAACAGGGTTGCGCTTAAATAAGCATAGGTTGAGAAAACATGATAGGGAGAATATGTAAGAGTATTATTAAATTTTTCCTAGTAAGGAAGAATATGAAGCTGAATTTAGTTGATGTGAAAGTTTTGTGTAGGGGACTCTCGGACCACTTGATTAATTTATATTAGGGTAAATTGAATAGTGTTTCGATGAGAAGACGTGAAGAAAAATGGAAAAAGTAATAAGGAAATGGAATTAAGTCAAAGAGTGAAATAAGTGGAACCATAACATGCTTGAGAATAGAGGAGTGGATGTAGAAAAATGTGTGTCGTAGTATGAGGTTATATAATATCAATACCATATTATATCTATGAGGGAAGGACCAATAACTACAAGGCGAACCGACAAAGGGACGGAACGCCAAGAGTTTCGACAAGCGGAACAGCGTGAAAGAGTGCAACGAGGTCAGGAAAATTTGGCCAATGGCAAAGCTCAAGGTTATTTAAAGAGGAATGTACAAAAATATAATTTTATTTACATGAAATAAGAGAATAAATAGGCAAAATTACATCAGAGAATTAATGGGCCAAATTACATCAGAGAATTAATAAGTAAAGTTACATAGGTAAATAAGGGGGGGAATTGTAGTTATGCGTCAGATACTAAAGTTAAAAATTAATGTATTACAGAAGGAGACTATTCAAATGGGGAGGGTTAACTCAATTGGGTTGCTTAAGGGGAAGAGAGGTTGCCTTACGGAGGATTCCGGGTGAGGCGTCAGGGTAAGGCTTCACGGATGTCTTCTGCACGTGAGGCGAGGGCGCTCCGAGCTTCTGAGCAGGAGGTTAACGTGATGACGGTTCTCCAAAAGGGGAGGGAGGTAACGTCCGGTCCAGGGGAGAGTATTTCGGCCACTTGAAAACGAGGAGAAAACGAGGAGTGCTTGGACAGGAGTTGATGAGTTAAGACGGGAAAATCGCTTGGTAGCGGTCTTCAAATGGAATTACCTCACTGGCTGGGGCTAATTCCAAAACAGAAAAAGTTCAGCCGTCACTTTGCTTTGTTGTTAGCACCTGACTTGGTACTAGGGGAAATCTTCTTGGGTCCTGGCGAGACTCTTCAACTTTTTGTCTCCCCCATGGAATACTAGCCCTATAAATATCCAAGGCTACCCCCCACAGTGGTGGGGGAAACAGCGCTACTCGAGAATGGCCTCGAATCTTCACGTCGAGGCGATTCTAACCCTGTAAAGTGGGTCCGTGGTGGACGCGGTTCGAGGCTTCCGCTTGTGGAAGGAAAGGAGGGGGAGGCTTACCCATTTAAGCCTAAAAAACTTCTAGAATCTTCCCCAGCGCAAGGACTTCACTTCCGTGTTGGAAAAGAAATTCCACGTGGAATTCCCCCACAATGTGGATGGAGTAGATGTGGACCAAATTTACGAAAATAATATTGGATTGTGCAACTACTATATGTTGTTGTGGTAGAAGTGGTATAGAAAGCAAAACGCTGAATAGTGGGAAAGCTATGTGAAACAGACAGCGGAGATAAAGGGGAGACGAGTAATATGCCCATGAGAATACTCCGAGGAAGCAGATGAGGGTAGAAGGCGAAAATAAATCGAAAAGAGTAATCAATCAGACTAAAAATGCAGCAAATGAAGCGCTTGGGTATATATGAATGATGATCAGCATAGAAACAGAAAGTATTTCGGGAAGTGAGAAAGGTGTGAAACCAAAAGAAGAGATTAAATAGAGACGTTGAGAATACTTTAAGGAATTGTATATTGTGTGCATGAAGGAAGAAAAATTTGAATATGATTTGCTTTGACAGCAAAACCTAGTGTTGTATCATTTTATGAACTCAATAAGTATGCAAGAAATCTTAAAAAAAAAGGCAGCTGGAGTAGACGTTATATTCCCTGAGATGCTAAAAGTAATGGTTATTGTGTTATGGAATGGATTTTATGGTTGTATTGTACGTAATTTATAATGTAACAGTGCGTTGTAACTGTAATAATATTATATCATGGCAAAGGGATTATAGGTGATAACTGTGTGAGATTTGTAGGGAATGTGTATAGGAAAATTCTGGGTGAGTGTGTAAAAATAATAGAAAAAGCGGTTATAGGGAATAAAACAGGTTGGCTTTTAGTAGGAAGTGTGTGTATGGATCAATTATCTAGAGTGAGGAAGTTAGCTGATACAAGGGAGAAGCGATATAAATGTAAACTATATCCTCGGTTCATGGAGCTAGAGAAAGCGTGTGATTGTGTAGATAGTGAAACATTATGACAGGTTCTGGAAGCAAAGCAGTGAGTGATAATTCTTAGTTGATGTCATAAGTATATTGGAAATATAGAGTGCATTAGGGTGAAAAATTGTCCGAATGAGTCACTTTATATAGGTTTGGAAGGAGGCTATGAAATATGATGTGATGCCACCATGTATGTTCCTATCTTTATACATGAAATAGAGAAGAGAGAATTAGGAATTAAAATTGTAGAAATCGGGAGAACATTGATGAGGAATGGGTAGGTCTGTTGGGATATACTGATGATCTAATGTTGATGGCTGAGAATGAGAGGAATTTAGAAATGATTTTAAAATGTTTGGCAGGGTATGTGTGTGGGTGGGACTAAAATTATATTGAGGGGAAGATGTCATTATGTGCAATTTTAATGTACGTGATGTTACCCTTGAAATAATGCGATGCTTTAGGTAACTACGAAGCAACGTAAATAAGAGTGGTACATATGAATCTGATTTTAACCGCTCTCAAAATTATGGTATTAAATTTTAAACAATGTTGAGAAACGTAAATGAAAAGCAAACACCAAAGGTAGCATCTCGACCTGAAAATTGGTTAAATATTGTGTACTAAATTCTTAAGGTAAGGAAAAAGTGTAAAGTACTAGTTGTAAGTGTAGTGGCTCGTAGGGTACACCACTGGACCTTCCCTTTTCTATACCAAAAACTTCCTCACAAATGTATAGAGCTTTCTCCCTAATCAAATCCTTTATTAATCCATCGATGGCCATTGGTCTCGTTGTTGGTCGGCATGACAAGATATCTCCTTTATCAATGGGCCAAGTACTTTAGTTTAGTGATTGTCGAGGTATGCCTGTGTAGACTAGCTCGGCACTAGAGTCGTACACAAGCACAGGCAGAGAGCTGACCACAGGCCGCTTAAGATATATTCTGGGGCGATTAAGAAAGAGTGCGATTTCACGGTTGAACGTGATTTGACTAATGGCTTGCCAAGTTGCAGTTCTAAGGATATATAAAGAATATTACCACCAAATATAATTTTAATACGTATAATAAAAGGGGGAAATTTATATATAAATATATATATATATATATATATATATATATATATATATATATATATATATATTATATATATATATATACAAAAGGGGTGGAAAAATTAATTATAAAGGTAGGTAAATGGAATATGTGAAGATTAACGAGGTATTCTGGGGATGACCATACAAGATCGCTTTACCTTCAACCGCGGGCGAATTGGAGGAGGGGGGGAGATAACGGCGCAGGTCTTCAAGAAGATATTTTGCGGATTCCCGACGAAGAGGACTCGAAATTGGGGGTTGATTTCTTGGTAATGAAGAATGAGATTTTCTCTTCCCCAGATAGACGTAATATCAACTCGAGACGATTCTGCAGATCGGCAAGAAGTCTCAGTCTCGAAAGAATCGGAATCTTGAAAGGGTGGTGAAAATTAGAAGGCCGCATATCTCTGCGGGAAGAAGGGGGCTCGATAGCTTTCCTCTGAATAGGGACCAAAGCTTAACGAAGGTAGATCTGCTGGCGAGATCTTCGACGAATTAAGACGACTCGACGACGGGTTACAGGGGTTCACGGGAAACAGACGGCAGTCTGAACGGAGTGAATGGCAGCTCTCAACCTCTTGGAGAAATGGTGAGCTTATGGATAAATACCCAAGTGGGTGGGCCGATAAACGCCTCATGGCCTGGCGGTCCTTAGATGATTCTTGGCGCCAGGGTGATTAAGCGAGTGACTAATTCTTTCTCGAACTTTTTAAAATTCTCACGCTAGGCGCACATGGTCTAGCAAAAAGAGAGGGGTATTTCCGATAGGTCTTCCTCTCATGGTGGTCCTTCGAAGGCATCCCCTCACAGTGATTCTTCTGGACTCGTTTCAAATAGAAACAAATCAAATCCTAACTGAGTTTCTGCCGCTCAGGAAAGAAATTATTTTGGATTTACTCTCTAGTTCACTTTTCGGCTTGGAAGGGTAGAGAGTAGTCGTTTATCAATCTAAATTATAAGCCGCCATGAATAGGTCCTTTTCTCTTAATTAGGATAGCCCGTGCTTTATTTTACTCGTTGCAAAATAAGACGAGCCGAATGGTAGAAAAGTTTCTGTCAGTTAGAGAAAAGATAAATTGGCCAAGTTTCATATCTGTAACTACATTGCAGAAAATTGCGAGTTTCTAAAAGAGTTTGCTACTCAACGCATTCTGAAAGAAACTTTTTCTCTTCTTGAAACTTCTTGTGAGATAAATGTATCTTTTATTGGTTTTGTAAAGAAAGAATAAACTAATTACTGACATAATTTGCGGCTTAATGGAATGTCATTTTCATGGATAAAAAGGCCATAACTTAGGTTCGGCTGAAAGGAAATGGTAGGCTGTCGTAGTTCTGAATGTAGATGAGAGGATGGTGTAATTTAGAATTCAGATGCTCTTTTTATGAACATATTCCACCCGTTCTGCTTTATCTTTTCCGCCTTTCCCCTCAAAATTCATGGGATATTTTTTTCTCGAATTTGAATAAAAAACCCTCGAGGGCATTGCCATCACAATGTTGCAAGGAGAAATCTGTAAGGAAAGTGGTGAAGTGAAAGGAAGGTAAAGTGTGTTAAAGATATAGAGCCGCCGGTCTTCCCTGCAGGCGTTGAGGATGAGAGGAAAAACATCTGGTGCTGGGGCCACGAGGGCGCACAATCCTCCCGGAGCAGCATCGTTGCTATGACACCCCCGTCGCGGGTCTCCTGTAAGGAGGTATCTTGAATAAGCGACCACAGGACAGATAACGCTGTATGCTGTGTGACCTCTATTCCCCAGCCTCACAGGGGAACTGACTTAATTGGGGAAGATTAGGGCGATTATGGAGAGTTGCGCGACCAATAGTTCCCGAGTGCGCCAAGTAGCTTCTCTTTTGACTTCTCGGGCTTGCATATTTAATTCATTTTCACTTCTCCAAACTTTACCAATTCTTTGCGCTCATCCTCATTTGCGTTATGGTGAAAATTCACTCGTTGGTTTTCACTTTTTTGTTCTCAATAAGAATTTTAAAATCTTAAGAGAAAATACCGACGTTAGTTACATCACTCGGTCCTAATTCAATTAAATTCAAATTTATTGATTTTTTAAGGAAGGACACAATTGATTAACCAACGAGGGCATCTCAAGACACAAACTTTTTAAGAACATTTATATAAAGAATGTGCTGAAGTTACGATGAGTGAAATGTGTGAAAGTCTTATTATTTATTAATTTATTTATTTAGCAGATAGCAAAACCCATTAAATGCCAAACCCATTAAATGCAGAGACCATTTAAGGCAAAACTCATTAAAGGCAAAATCCATTAATGTATCTCCGTCAAAATGTTCAGGAAAAGTAGTGAATTTAGGGAAAGTGAAAATGTATGAGGCCAAGAGTCTATCAAACAGGGGCTTTTGGATTCCTAAGCGGGGAGGCTACACGGAGGGTTTAAGCGACCCGTGACTTGTGATAAAACACAATACAAACCAGAACTCTCCAATTTCACCCCTCGCCACACAAAGAGAGGAAGGCAGTAGCCTTGGTGCCTTCGTGCTCACCAGCGATTTTCAATCTAATCTTTATGTGAATTTCATTATCTGGTCGGTGGATTGCGTGCAAGATGCGAATGACGATTGGAACAACTTATTCCGAAGATAGGAATACTGAAGAAATGAGCTTGACTCAGTCCTCAATAATGAGGTTAAGGAGCGCTTTAAAACCTTAAGAAAGGATTAAAGAGGCTAAACCTCTCTAATCCTTCTTTAGGTATTATGAGATGTTATTTTCGAGCAGCCTTTCGGATTGTTGTCTCGCTCAATCTTCGCATACGACATTTCTAAGCGTGAATGGAATTGAAAATACTCTCTTATCGGGATTACAATTAAGTTTTTACTCTTTATTTGGTATAAAGGAATATTATGAAACTTTTTTTATATTAATAGCGAGTAAATTTGTTATACCAAAATAGAATAAACTAGTTACAAACCATTTTAGGCAAATGCCGCCTTATACAAATTAACATCAGACTAAATTTTATGCTACTTGAATATAGCTAGGAATTACAGGTAATTTCACACTTTACTGCTCATTAGAGAGGATTATAACGTTACAGTTAGTGAAGCACTTTAGCGGCTTAGAGTTTCTTTGAGTGGGAAGGCGAAAGTAAGGATTTGCCATTGCTGGATGTGTGTATGTATGTAGACTATAGCTTTTTTCAGCATTTTCTTAAGATGAGATAATATGGAGATAAGAAGAATAGATTAGCGTAGTGGAGAGATACAGAGAGAAAAAGAGAAAGATAGATGGAGGAGGTTAAGTGTAGGTTGCGGTTTTGTTCTTGTCTGTTGTTATAAAGTTGTTTTTATATTTTCTCGTAGTACTAGATTATGTTCTTATTATTGGGTCACATCATTGGCAAACTGACAGGTCATATACTCGTAGTTGGGCCTAATTTGAGTGGGCCTGGCCGCTGAGTAAACTGAGTATAGTGGAGCTTAAACAGCTCTCCTTGAGGGACCCTATATTATATACCGAACTCTGTTTCCTAGTATCTTTCGATTGAAATACTAGCATTCCTCTCTTCTGGATAATTACACTGCACTGTTTCCGTATTTTTCTCATGCCCATTCTTATTATTTTATAGTGTGTGCCCTCGGTCTACACTTTATCAAACACTTTCCATACGTCCCTTAAAAAAACATCAACATAGTTTTTTTCAGCTTTGTTCTTAGTAATTATTTTTCTCAAGATTGCAAAGGCCATTGTGGTCTTTTTGATTTTTAAATCTGAATTAAATAGAGGTGTGCTGTTCTTTTTCCTGCAGGTGTTCTGATAGTCTTATGTTTGTTCTTTTTTCCATGAATTTTTCGATGAAATTTAATAGCTCGCTTCCAAGCCTTGAGGTTGCATCCAATGTTTAGACATTCGTTGAAAATATTTTTTATTCCGTTCCTTATGTTGACAGGGCGATTGCTATATTGTTTGCACTTAGTCCTTTTGGACCTGAACATTTTTATCGAAAGATTTTAAGGCATTTCGATTTCGTTAGTGGTGATCGTTTCTCTTTCCTCTACGTATCATTGATGTCTTAGTTCTATTTTATTTCTTAGTGAGGATCTGTGGGCATTTGTTCTGATGTAATTATCTACCCATTTCCCTGTTTCATGGTTATATTCATAGTTATATTAGCTGGTAAATACATCCTTTTATTAAATTTCAATTCTTATTCCGATTTTCTTTTGTCTTCCTTCACTTTTCCTCTTCCATCTTTCAATTTTATCTTTTTGCCTAAGCACTTTCTCTTTTATACTCTTGATAGTTATCCAACCTTTCTTTCGATCTTTTTTGCATCGAATAATGATATGAGCTCTTCCTATTAGAAACCTTGTTGTTCCTCCGGCAGGTTCTTCATTTCCATTTTGAGACTGCACAATTTTCTATATTTTTCTCGTTGTGGTCCTTATACATTTACTACTTAGTAAGTTCTCGTTATTTCTTTTATAGTTTACTCGTCTTATTTGTTCACTTTGGTTTGATGAGCCTTCTATAATATATTCTAAGGACATGATCCTTGTATGTTTCCTTTAGTTTTTCAGTTATTCTCTTTACCTCCTATTCTATTTCTTCTTCTCTCGCTCCATCAATAAGAGCGGGATTGTAATATTTTAGCATCTCTTTTCTCGCCGCCAATCGGCTCATTTCTTGGTGGCAATTGCCACCTCATCGTATTTATTGATTCGGGTATTTTACTTATTTCTCCAATCTTTTATATTTTTATAATAACAATCTGCGCGTTTAATTTATGTTAAGATACTACTATTTTCCCTCGGTCTTTTTTATTAAATAGGTTTCAATATGATAGGTTCTCTCCTCCCTATTCGCTTATATTAATTAGTGCTTATAATTCTCAGTTTCTCTGTTGGGTTTATATTGTTTAGCTTATTGATACTTTTCATGTTTCTCTCTCTTAATTTGGTTTGGGTGATGTGTCCATTGCGTATTTCTGTGAACGTCTTGATTTTGTATTGCATTGCAATCTTCAAAGTAGAAGCGAAGTTGTCATTTAAGGAGCTTTTTTTAGACATCACGCTCCCTGGGATTTGAATTGTGTAGCCCTTTGCTTTTCTCTCTCTTACTCCTCTTATTATGTAATTTACTTTCTATCTTCTTCGGAAATGACTGTAATTCTTTTGTCTAAACGAGAAATTCTCAACGAAGGGCGAAAGTGCGGCTGAAGGGAACGATAAATCAGTGTTTCATCGACCGCACAACGTTTACCAAAATCGGCCTTGTGCATTAATATGCCAGTTAGCATATCAGAAAAAGTATCTAAACGAGTGTTTGGAATATCCCTTTTTAGATCTTTTACCTCACTATATCTCAGAGATTTCATTAAAGAATATAGAGAAAGATCTATCCCTACATTTCGATGACAATTATATATCTAGGGTGCCACAATCTTAACGTATTACTCAGCGGATGGTAGCTCGTCCCACAACTATTTCTTATTGGCTTGGTTTACTCGTAAGATATCACGTGGCGTCTGCTATGACTCTCTGACTGTGAACCTTTTTGAAATCATGTAACTATGCTGATAGTATTTGAACTACAGCTGTAGCAAGTAGTTGGTGCTTAATTTAATGATGAATATTTTTAGTTAGTTATGCAATTCTAAAATTTAATGGTTTTAATATTGACACAATAGATTTCCTAAATTTTTTATCAGCGTTGTAATAATTTTAAAAAGGAAGATATTAGCGTATATTGTGTTTTTCATACCATGTCCTCAGAAACTAGGTCCGCTAAAATGTGTAGACAGTATGTTCAGGAGTATTTGTCTTATGGCTTTGTAGAAAGCCCGTATGATCTAGAGCAACATATGTTCCTGATATGCAATACTCATTTTTAAATGAAGCTAGGAGGCTGTAAAGGAGTATAGAACATTTAAAACAAAAATCATCATGATAAAATGAACAAACCCATTACCTTTTTCGAGAATTGAAGAAATGTTTGCTTAACGAAATATCATTTCATCATTTTATTTTTTTTAAATTTCAGAAACAAGTGAAAGTAGACTGATTGCGTCTTATGAAATAGCAAAAATAATTGCCAAAAAGGGAAGTGGCCATACAGTTTCTAAAATTTTATACGACCTTCGTTTGAACTGCTCATGAAAAGTGTGCTGCATCAAGTTTCAGGTAACGTGTTAAAAGATATTCCGCTAAGCAATGATTCAATTTTGAGAGGAATTGACGAAAAGTAATCTGATGTAGAAAACAAACTTGTTGGCAAACTAAAAATTAATTAATTCCCACTTCAAATTAACGAATCAACAATAAGTGATAACAGAGCAGGTATTATGCCATACGTCCGTTTCATAGATGATGTGTGCGAACTTTGTAAAAACATGTTATTCTTTAAACCTTTGGAAACTGACAATACCGGATCTATTTTTGAGGATAAAAACAAGTGCCATTAAAAAGATGATATCTTGCGAAACAGGTAGTGCTCCATCCATATTTGATAAATATATGGGACTTATTGTTAACTTATTCTTACTGTATGTTGTATTCTACACCGCCATCAATTAATTGCCAAAGACATTTCTCCGGAATTTCATGAATCACTTACCCAAATTATTAAAACGGCTAATAAAATTAAATCTCACAGCAAATATGACAGAAACTTTCAAATGTTTTGGAATGATAGCGAAAAGCAGCAAATCAGACTTATTGTGATTTCAAATGGTAACTGCTTAGGAAGATTTCTTAGCCTATTTTATCCATTAGTTAACCTCCTTAAAAATGAAGGAGATGAAGATTTGGCACAAGAAATAAGAAACCAGAAAAGTGTATCCATTTTTGTATGGATGTTAAAATTTTTTAATGAAAGCTTTTATTGCAAAATTAAGATTGTTTGAAATCAATATAAGAAGAATAATCTCAATAGTATGCCCAAATTAACATAAGTAATTAGCAATATTTCAGCGAAACTAATAAAAAATAGGCAGAATATATATTGAATTTCAAGAAAGAACTAAGTATCTAAATGTCAGATTTATTTGCTTTCGAATTTAGCTATGGATGAGTAAGATTTTGATTATGATATGGATCTCGACACTGAAAACATACAAGAAAACTTAGTAAAGTAAAATACAATGATAAATGCAAGTACAAATGCGAAAGAGGAGGAATAACTGAATTATGGATCGCAAAAACAGCTAAACGTTTATCTGTACATGTCTTAAATAGACAAAATAATTTTATGCTTTCCAACAAACTACTTGTTTGAATTTGGATTTAGTGCATTCAATAAATTTGTGACAAAATAAATAGGTATCATAGATCATTGCCTGCGAGGAGATATAAAGTAAAATTTGCTGATTTAACTCAAGATATTAGAAACCTAACAACAAAGCAGCAACTAAAAACATCACTATAAGATTCAATAAACAATTAAAGTTAATCATCCTTTTAATAAGTAAAGAAAAAGGTGACATTCAAAACCAGTTATCAGCTTAATTTTGCTTAAGATTCGTTGGCGCTTGGGGAGCTAGCGCTCATCCCAGACCACTAGCTTGACACCTCTCTTTTTAATATAGATTTTTTAAATGGGTCTAATATTGGGCGATCTTTTAAAAAAGGGTGAAAAGAAGGCGATAGTAAGAACACAGTCTGCTGGCAAAGTCGCCTGTTCTCATCTATTCTGATGTATGATCTTACGACCTTCAAAACTTTCAATAATTTCCGGACAAAGCTTGGGAGGACATTGGCATTTAAATTATTCGAAGACAGCCAAAAAGCCACAATATTATTACAAAAAAATAAAAAGAGAAACGGGGACTGATGGAGCCACTGACCGACATAGTCAGATATAGAGTCGCACGCGACTAAAATCGTTTAGAAAACCTTGTCTAATATTTTTGGTCTCATATTTGCGATCCGATTGGTTTTTGTCTTGAGAAGATTCATCTTCTCATTCACCTTTATTCTCGTTTTCACTATTACTGTCACTTTTTTTTCTTCCCTGCTCTCATACCTTTGTTCTACATTCTCTCCTGAGCTATACTTACATCCTCGCTGTCATTATTTCCCCCCTTCATAATTTTATTTTTTTTAACCCAGCTATGATTTTCTTAGAGAACCTTATTTGTTTACTCTCGATCTTCCTGAGCATCACGTTTTGTGTTTCTTTAAATCTTCTGGTTACCCGATGTTAGAGATATGTGCATATAATATGCACGTAAATATCGAAACTCCTGTGTTATCTGGAAAAGTGAAGTTAATGTTTGCTTAAGTTCGTCCTTATTATGGGTGCCGACCCATGTATCCACATCCATGCAAATAATTGAGCGGCTGGCAGTGATTTAGTATGATATCCGGCACCCAGTCGAATTTTCATTAAAATGGTGAATTTTATCGTGATAGAAGCTTTTCCACGTTCTATTCTTTGTAGCAAATTGCTATAAGTCAGTTTGCAATAACTATTAGTTTGATTAATGTAATTTTTTATTTCCGCATAGAGGGTTGGTATAATAACACACTACTCAGGTTTAATTTCTCCTTGAAAAGTCATCAGCGTTATCCTTTTACAGACCTACATGTTTTATTTATTTTGGTGATTATGGAGTGAAGTGATGGGTCTCCTTTCCAGCGCCCCTCAGCCTATACAAAAGATAACTTAGCTTGGGTCTTGCCTTTGTTCCTTTTTTATCGTTATTATTTTGTTGTTTCTTAATATAGCGTGGTATTAGGCTTTCCGCTAATTACAGCGACTTTTTGCCTTGTTGGAAGTCGCCAGATGGGCTCTTTAAATTATGAAAATGCAAAAGATAAGTGCCCTAACTGCCTGACCGAAAAATTAATCTATAAAACAGTTTGGGCGAGTATCAAAAGATGAATTATGACAGACATATTGTAACTGCCACTCCTTGAAGGTTTGGCTATAGTATCTACTTCGAGTATGCACAGAGATGGGAGCATCTTCCTCTCTGTTCCTGACCAGGCTCTCAGATCTGGATACCAAAAACCATCGCTAGAAAGTTTCAACTCCGTCAAAAATTCGGTAAATCTGTGACGTCATGTTCCACAGTCGGATATTCCTCAGACGTACCTTCCCAGTCGTCTTCAATTATGCTCTTTCAACGGAATGGCATAAATGAGAAAAGGTAATGACTGACACATCTCGCTCATTTAGCCATGGCCACGGCAAGGGAAGAGAGGTTGGATGCTTGAACAACCCCAATTAAAAAAATATATATATATATATATATATATATATATATATATATATATATATATATATATATATATATATATATATATGTATATATATATATATAGTATATATATATATATATATATATATATATATATATATATATATATATATATATATATATATATATATATATATATATATATATATATATATATATATATATACGAGTATATATTAAAACATGGAGTGTTGTATATCTCTATTTTATTTCTTCTCAAGGAAAGCAGGTGTGAAGGGGGATAAGAATAAAAGGAACAGAGACGAAAGCGAAGTAAGACTCAAAGGTTTTTCGCTTCAGTGTCTGTTTTCCGAAGAGCTGAGCAAAGTGACCGCTTCAACACTGTTGACGTCGGTCAAATGATATACTCGTATGCCATAAACCACCAAGTTTATGTCGAACGCAAACCACATAATCCGAGTGATTTGGGACTTTAACCAGCTTATCAAGATTGTTTTGTAATCCATTACTGAATAAGTCCTCTCATCTCGCATGAAATTGAGCCCATGGTGTACCAGGATAAGTCCAGAGTCTTAAAAGACCGTTAGTAAGGCTATAAACTTCACTAAGTTGTTTGGTAAAACACTGTCATGGATAGGTATAGTAGGTGAGAGGGAGACTCCCTCAAATTTTCCCCTCTTTTCGCCTTTCTTTTCAATTAGCTTTTCCACAAATAGGCTTATGTCTTAATAATGTGGGAAACAACTAGTCATCCACTCCTTACCATTTGGATTTTGAAAAATCTGAAAGAGGTAAAGCGTTTGAGATAATTATTTTTGTAGAAATAAATGCTGGCCTAATGAGACTTCTTATTACTTCGCCCGAATATGTTGCACTGGAGCAAAACGAGAAATATGTCGAGACTTTGAACTCTCAAAATGTGATTAAAGTCTTACCCATGATTTTTCCCAAAGATTTTACAAAACGCAATTGAATATGGTGGAGAGTCAGCCCTTGGATAGGCTCACATTTGACCGAAAACATTAAACAAGAAGTCGAACATAACCATATCTTTGCCAAGGTAATGCGATTAATTTAATTCAAAACTTACACACATGTTTTTAAGATCCGGTTTCAGAAAACAAGCATGGTACCAAGCAATAAAAAAATGTCTGCTTCTTTTTCTTGTGAGAGTCTGCCCTTGGTATATCGAAATAAAACATTTTGTAGACGTACAAATTTTTCTTAGCTTTTAGCGTATGGAGGAACACCAAACTAAAGTTTTCTCCCAAAGTAATATAGATTTATGTTCATAATGCGATTGCAATGGCTATATTTAAAAAAATATAGTCTAAAGTGTGTCGGAGAACACCGAACTATGGCCGTCATATCCAGTAAAAAAAAATTCTGAAATAAAAAACGGAATTCTTCATACAAAAGGAGGATACAGGAACAACACCTATGCTAAAGGGCAAGTAATCAAGATAGATTGCCAGAAACACTATCTCCGTGTAGAAAACGAAAGCTCAAATAAGATCATGACTTGTATTTACTAAGCTCATATTCCAAATCGTATGTGGCCAGGAATCAATAGGAAGGGCCAGGAATGATAAAAATAGTTAATGTGGGGTTTACTATAAACCATCTTTGGATACATACAATACTCCGCATTCAGTATTAGCCCTCGTCTAGTCCAATGGACCAGAATACTACTGCACAAGCCATGTTTCTACTTCAAATAGACAAAAATCCGCTACTTCTTCTGCAGTGACCCAAAAATCTAAACGCAAGATTTTCGACGTAAATCAACCACAACTGATAAATTACAGACTAAAAATAATAATCAAATCAGAATATAAATGTCCCCTTTCCTCGAGTGGAAACCATGTAATGTACTTTAAGATCAACGGAACCCTTTCGTTCACGCTGAAGTTCGAGGTGTTCGTTTGTTACTTCGTGGGATAATTGATATACATTGGTATCAAATAATTCAAAAATGAAGATCTTTAAGCTTCGAGAAATTCTATTTTTCCACATAACATAACTACCAGAATCCAACTGAAGGTCTAAACTAAGACAAAAACAAATGGCAATGCAATTGCATCGTTGAAGAGTTCCAGTTAGATGATGCACAATTTTCTTCTCTTCTGACGCCCTATATACTTTCTCACATATTGAGTTCAGCGCAAAAGAATCGGAAGCTGCCACACCTTCCATTTCACAAATCAAATCAAAGACAGAGGAAAGTTCTTTTGAAAGTTTATTTGCGGACTCTAACTTCGCCATTACACATCGCATCTTACCAAAAATAAAAATTTTACATATGAATGTCAATGGATGGAAAAATAAGAGTGCAGATTATGGATTTATAATTAAGAAATTATCATGAATCCTCAACAAGTACTAATCTCCGAGTAAAATATTAACCCTAACATTTGGTAACTTAAAACTCTAACGGAAAAAAGTCATCTCCAGCAAGCAACTATTTGATCGCTTAGCCCATGCAATATTAAAGAATATCCACTTTAGGTTCCTTCCCCAAATAAAACAGCCAAACTTAAGTATAGAGATTCGCACAGGATACTAGCCCCCCAGGCGTGAATACACCCCAATTAACATCTTCATGCATATCTTTGGACAGAGGAAAATCAGTTGTTTAGGTAAAGCCATAAAGCTCTTTTAGAGTCTTCGACTAAACTACCTCTAACAGAACAGGACATAATGCAGAGCTTCTTGTGGACTGAAAGATTGTAGAGAGAGTTGGACCCAATTTTTCTAGCTATTGTAATATTCAAACAGCTTCGAAACCATAAATTATCATTACAAATTTAGAGCTTCACTTCAACATCTACAGTGAACCAGACGCGATCATTTCAAGTGACCATCACTCTATCTTAAGGAATGATTCAGTCAAACCCATTGAGATTTTAATTAAAGAGTCATCAACGAGCTAACTGAGAATTATACAAAGAAGAAGCGACTTGAAATGAGATTGAGGCAAAGTCTGTACAGAAAGTATCTTTCCAAACCGTTTGTGTTTGGTCTCGATTTTCTGGAATACTATACAAAATGAGGGGCAAAACTCTTCTCCCTAACATAAACAATGGAAATGAAAACATTGAGATGACTTTCCCTTTCAAGAAAGTCTCCGCCAAAAGACCTTTGGGAGATTGCGATGCAAAGAGTTGTTCAATTGAACTCAATGTTACTATTAAGTCTTTTCGATAGAAAGCCCATGGGAGTACAAATGTGATTAGAGTTAACTTCATTAATCCTCTCCTTAACATTCAATAAAACAAGCTCTTTTGAAATAACAACTTTGCCCAATTATGCCATTGCTTTTCTTGATATACACCATCTACACAATTACCAAAATTAACAATTCAGTAAAAAACGAGGTAAAGACACATTACTCATTGCAATAACCAAGAATCTAGCCAAACTTGAGTAAGTAAGAAAATAGGCCAAATTATGTTCTACAACACGTTCAAAGAAATTTTGATAAAGTTTGAAGGCGGGAAATTATATAAAAAAATACTTAGGCTTTGATTGCACACGATTCATGAAAAATATTGTGTAAGATTACATAATGGACCAGAAAGCATACGTCTATCTTCAGGACTAGGTTGGCACAAAGTTCGAAATAAGAGTAGGTGTTTCCCGTGAGTGAATGCTTGAGTTCAGTTCTCTACTTAATTTATACTATCGACCAACCTATGATATTTCCCAGCTAATTGGTTCTGCCGACGCAGCCTAAGGCTGCGTCGGCCGAAAATCTATGAACAGGTTCACTGTCCACTCCGATTCTTTATGTCTATTTTCGCCAAATAGAAGAAATATTACATTCCCCGTGCGTAAACATGAAGGAGCGAAGTGTCACAGCTTTGTAAATTTATGCCCTAGGAGAGGAGCATAACGGTTGGCTATTGAGGGTTCGCTCCCTTCTAAACTCCCTCATCTCCCCACCCCGCCAGTAGATAATTAATCGACGAATATATTTCGATATGGAGAAATTTAGAGGAAAATTTGCGTATCCATCAAGAAAAGAAGACGAGTCGTTGAGTCAAACAATGAATAAAGGAGATAGTTGGAACCAAGCGGGACTTACCCTCCCGAGGCTATTTCTTTGCTCGCTTAGAAGAGCAGACCAGTCGTATCGAGACCAACTATCATACCATTCTTGCCCAGAGGAAATCACGTATCTCAGTTTGCTTAAAAACTGGAGATACCCCTCACCATTGACGAAGACCAAATTGAATTTTTATTCGAAAAGAGATTCACATCTTAGTTAAGTCTCATCGTCGAGAAGCCAGAATTGGTTACACAGGGATCGGGATAATATCCATTCATCCAAGATCCCCTCGCTTACATTCTCAAGTCAAGAGAAGCATCGTCCCTCGCCTCAACCACACCGTCAGAAGCATGAGCTGTTTTTACGACCCTCCTTACCTCAGCGAGGAGGTCAGCAGTTAAACGCGCCCAAACCAACTCATCAAGGAGGCTCACTTTTAAGGTCACCCAACGGTGGACACTATCCCTGATAAAGGTAAAACGAATAACAAAAAATATTGATTTTGTTATTTCCCATTCCCTGTGAAAGTGTATTAGTAGCAAAACTATTTCAATCTGGTAGTCAGTCGTAAGCAAACTATTTCAATTTCAAATTACTTTAGAACTTGCATTAATTAAGCTCAAATCTTGTGTATTTAAAGATTTATGATTTCCTTCTTTTGTGTGATTAGAAGTATATTTTGTCGGAGTTGTTTAATTAGATCCTTGAGCGCAGCATGGGCAATAGTTGTATCATGATACGAAGACTCCCTAGTTAAAGAATTGAATTACAGCACTCTTAGAGAAAAGTGGAACGGATTAACTTATGTACGAATCCAACGTACATCCGTACTCGGCCCTAAGCCACGACAAGATACTACCGATCTTTTTAAAATAAATCTTCACTTCCTGCCACTGCTTATGCTTAGGAATTTCATTCTAGGACAGATATGCAAGATGAGCTGATAGAGCTTCATCATGATGATTCAATACGTGAAGTTTGATCTGAAAAATATTTAGGCTGCGATTTCTTTGTTTTGTAAGAGAAATTGCAAAAAACGGATTGCTGAGGCTTCTATTTTTTGCAATGATCTCGTTTCTCTCAACATAGCTACCTGAGTCAACACTCTTAGCATTATTGAGCATCAAATAGAAATGTAGATCATCCCTCAAAAAATCTGAGCAAGATCTTCCTTGTGCAGTAGTGATAGTTTTCCCTCGTCTCAGTGAAATTGGGTAACTCACTAACAAAAAATAATTAAAGTTAAATGAAAAATAAAGACAATATTATTTTTTTATATATTTATTTACTATATCTGTTTATATACTTATTAGGATTAAAAGTGATATAATAATATATATTTTATATTTTCTTATCGTCTGTTTTTCGGGGTACATAAGAATTTTTCAGAATTCCAAAGAGGTACATAACTACAAAAGGGCGTGGAACCCGTTGCTCTATTTAAAAAAAATTCACCTGTACCTCATTAAAAATACAAGCAGATTTATTCGTGTTCTTTTGTTGGCTCCAAGACACGAGATATGTAGCAAGATAACTGCAATAATTTCACTGAATTTAAACTGATGAATCTTAAAAGCTCAGTTCATTACCTGCCATCTTCTGCCGAGGATTCCCGATTCCTTGAGTTGGCTCTTTTCTGCGTACTAATTTGCCATACTTGTCTTTCTTACTTCAATGGTCGTTGAACACTCACACATTCCATTAATCATTTACTGCCTTACTCTCCACACATCGTGTTTCCCGTCATTATCAAATGTGGGGTGCATCTTTGGCCTCCAACGACCTCTGGTGATAGTCTTTCCGCGCTTTATCTCTTTTGGAATTTTGTCTCTACGTTGACATTGGACATAACACGTTAGGTAGTATAGATTAGTAGAGCAAAGGTAAGAGAGTATAGTGGTGAAGGCGTTTTAACAAGGATACTAAAGGTACGATTAGTATAAGTTTGCAGGGGGTAAATTTCCCTGGTGTAAGGGTATCTCCAGAAAAAGTAGCTAGTAGAGTAAAGATATAACACTCAAGAGCATGGATGGGTAGATCCCGTGTCTAAGGATAGCTCTGGTAATGTTCATCTCGTGTTTTGTTTTTGGGGCTCGAAATTGGTTGACATTCAAGCCTTTCTATTAACTAGTAAAACTCGTTACTACGGTAGTTTATATTTCGGTGAAAAATGGTTGTAAATTGGGTTGTCATAATAGGAAAGAGTGTTACACGTTAGAGTTGATGTTACCGTTCGGGTAAGGACTTCGTCAATTTTGGCTAGCTTTTGATACTACGCTCGCAATGTAGCGTAGATGTTATGGCGAGGAGTGTTTAATTCTCGGTTCACCTTTGCTCCTTGGGGGGAGGATGGAGGAGTCTTCTCCTTGCCAGATCTCTTCTTACGGAACTCTGCGTCCGTGAGAACAAAGTAAGTGTCGGTTGGGAATTGGACAAGGTTGCGTAAGACAGGCTGCTTTCCAGATCTTCAGATATGTCAGCCTCCTAGTTCCATTTGTATTGTCCCGCCCAAAGGCGATCGACAATATCTTCTGGGCCTGTGTCGTCAAGAAACTAGTTCCCTTTGGCATCATATACTCTGAGGATTAACATTCTTGATTAGTACATGTACCTGGGATCCCGATTCTTTGAAAACGAGGAACTACTTGGTTGACGTGACTGAAAGGACTTTTTGGGGCGAGTCGTATGCTCCATCTTCTTAGGCCTCACAGCAGCAGCTTCCTTCCGTTCGACTTGTGCTTCTGTTGTGGTAGTTGAGTGTGTCTGTGAGTCCGTTTGTGCCTTCTGCCAGGCAGCCATAGCTTTCACTCGGGGATCCATGGAAGGGCATTACTCGTGTCCGGAGCTTTTTGGCTGCTCTTCTAGGTCTGCGGTTAGAGATTTCCTCGAAGAACTTCGTTTGACGGAAGGTTTTCGGTGAACCTCTTTTTTCCATGCCGTTATTCACGAGCATGGTGTTCAGTTCCTCCGCGAAGGTGCGAGGTTTGGTCAAGTTAGCAATGTGTGCATAATATATGTTACACATTGTTTTTGTCGATTTCTTCTTTTCGATTTTCAGGTACGTATGTGCAGTGGCAACCCTACTCTCTGAAACCATTGCCTTGGCAACGTTCGCTTATGTGGCGTTAGCTTTTCTGGCCTCCTCTTTGATGTCTTTTGTTTTCTGCATTTGTTTTCGGTGTGAGCCATCACAATTGAGGCATTTCTGGGACGAAGTTTTACATTCGCGCCAGAAATGCTCTTGACCGGCGCACACAGAACAAACTGTGTGTGTAAATTTAAGGCAAGTGGCGGGGGTGTGTTCATTGTAATTTTAGCACCTAAAGCACATTTGCAGGTCAACGAAATCATCACGCTCAAACTGATCGGGGCAGATGCGGACGTTAAAGAGGAGAAGTCCGTTTTCTTTTGCCTTAATTCCCATTGTGGTTTCCGTGAAGACAACTTTAAAAACGTCGGTGTAGTCTTTAAATTTGATTAATTCGGTTACTTTTGCCTACTTATGATTGTAAAGAATCTTGTACGTGATTTGGTCAATCGAGTGTCCTCCAACCCAGGGGTCCAGGTTTCGTCAGATAACACTTCTTAGTATGCGTATTTTTCTCAGTGTCTATGGTATGAGATCATTTTTTGGAAAGGTTTCTGTAGCACGCGGGAAGGAGAGGGCTCCGATGTCCGCCTCCCTCGCACAGATAGCCGTGTAGCCATTTGACAAATCAATTAACCGTACGAGGGCAATATTAAGCTCGCCGTAAATTCTCCCGCAGACCTTGCTCCTGTTTGGTTTTATTTCGCCTGAAAGTTCCTCAAAGCTCGTCTCATTAAAGAGGTGGGCCTCAAACTTAACACCAAATGTTCCAGTTGAGAGCGAGTACTTTACCTTTTCTGCTAAAACAAGGTGCTCCGACTTTGACCTATAAATGTACCAAAGAACGAAAATAAATTTCATTCCTCGCTGCTCACGACCAGCAATAAGCTACCTCAACAATAACAAGGAGTTCCGCCTGAGGATGCCTTTAGAAAGGCAAAATCTCACGGCCAAAATTCAAATTAGTTGTAAAAAATAAAATGGATCTTCCTTATCTGATCTTTAATATCCAACCAGATACAAAAACTGCATTCGCCAGTTGGAACATTCCAAAATAAAAGTGGTAAAATCAAAATACAATCTGATCTTTAACAAAACATATATATATATATATATATATATTTGTGATAATCACCAAACCAGTGTTTTATGCATTTAAATTTTCCCACTATTTCGTGTGCTCTAAGTTGAAGTAGAAGCCTATCATGCTTTTACTTTATCAAATGCCTTTTGAAATTCGACGTAAATTATGTCTGCTGTTCTGATAATATCGTAGATTGAATTAATTTGGCGGAAAAGTATGAAGTGATTTATTAGAGAGGATCGTCCGCTTCTAAAACCATGCTGATTTTTCTAGAAAAAAAACTAGAGAGAGAGGGAATAGGAAAAGTAAAAAAAAAGAAAGAGGGAAGAATTGTATGAGCAAGAGAGGGCAAAAGAAAGAAAAATAGATTGAGACATACTGAGAGAGAAAGAGAGAAAAAACAAGAACAAGAAAGCAAAAAAGTAAAAGAGCAGTCAAAGAGAAATGGAAACAGAGGGAGTAAAAGATATTAACAAAAAAATGAGATAGCGGAAATTGTTCGGAGTGTAGAAGAGAATAATTTAGGAAGTAATAGAGAGAGAAAGAAAAAGAAAATGAATGAAAGAGAAAAACAAAATTTTACTAATAGAAATAAAGATAAAATGAGATTATAAGAAAGAAGAAGAGGGACAAAGAAAGCAAGAAAGATAGATATGGAAGAAAAGTCCGAGAGTGAGAGAAAAAGAAGAGAAGGTAAGGAAATAGAAAGAAAGAAACAAGAAAAAGAGGAAGGAGAAATATAGAGATAGTGTAAAAGCAAAAGTGAAAGAAATAAATAGAGAGAAAAAGACTGAAAAAAAGAAATAAAGAAAATGAAATTGAGACAGAGAGAAAGAAAAAGAGAAAGAGAGAATAAAACCGAAGTGACTAAAATTGAAAGAGAATCTAAGACAGGGTAAGAAAGAGAGTGAAAGAGATTGACAAAAAAGTGAGAAAGAGAGAATGAGAATCATAACGATAGAAGTGTGCGAGAAAAAGATAGCAAGAGAAAGAAAATGAGAAAGGGAAACATACAAAAGAGAGAAATAGAGAGAGAAAGACATATAATCAACAAGCCATGACTTCGCCACTCTCCTGCCTTTCACTGCACTCGTTTTCAGCTCTTCAATCTGATAACCTCCAGCCTCTTTGTCCTTTCAAAGCGCTTTTTTCCACCACCCCTCATGGTGGTTTTAAGAATTTGTTTAAACACCCTAAAAAGTTGTAATCTCCAAAAAAAGAAAGAAAATACACTATTTTTGAAAAAGATTTAAAAAATCTTTATGAATTTCCTGATAAATAAACGGTATTATAAAGTTTTTAAATAGACAAATTTTGAAATGCTTTAAATTACTGCATTTCAAAACCATTTTTTCAATCCCCTTTTATAAGGGTTTTAGCTCTTTGTTTGAACACCACCCTTGATCTTCTAAAAAGAAAGTAATTACATAAATACACTCAAAATTAAATAATATTAATAAAATAATAATCATAATTGAAAAAATGAAAGAAAATAATAAAAATCTAACCAGAGAAAATTTAAAAAAATAATGGGTAGGAGAAAAAGAGGGATGCGAGAAGGAAAGAAAAAAGGCAAAAAGTGAAAAGGAGAAATTGATCGAACGCCAAAAGGACATGATGGGAGAAAAAAACAACAAAGAGAGAGAAGGAGAAAATAAAAAGTGAGGAAAAGAAGAGAGCTTAATAAAAAGTGAAAATGAAAGATATAAAGGAGAGTAATAGGGAGTAATACAAAACAAAGAATAAAAAAACATAAGAACCAGAAAGAGAAAAAGAAGTGGGTAGTAATATAGATACGAAAAAAGAAAACGAAAAATGGATAGAGAGGGAAAGAGAGAGATATAAAAAGGACGAGAAGGAGAGGAAGAAAATAAGAGAATTGCGCTTAAACAGATAGAACGAGAAAGAGAACAGTTTAGAGAAAGAGCAACAGAGATAAAGGGAGTGCTAATAAGTGAAATATAGATAAAGGGAAAGAAAGAGAAGAAAGGAGAAAGGAAAGAAACAAAAATTAAGAGAAAGAGAAGGGAAAAGAAATAAAGAAAAAGTGGGAAGAAGAAAGAAAGAGAGTAAAGATAGAAAAGAAACTGATATAAAAGAGAAAAAGGGAGAAAGTTAAAGAGCAAAAGGGAGGTTGAAAGAGAAATCGAGGATTGATAGAAAGAGGAAATCAAAAAGAAGAAAGCAAAGGAAAGATCAAGATAAAAAAATGAAAAAGAAAGATAAACAATGAATAAAGAGAGAGAGATAGAGAAGAAGAGAAAACAAAAGAGAAAGAAAAAGAAAGAGACAAATATAGTATATAGCAAAATTTGCCAACTGACACTGCATCAGGTCATGCGGCCAATGCCTCGTTGCTGGCTAGAAAAAGGATGAATAGAGTAACAAGGAGTAACAAGGAAAGGAAGTACCCTAGGAGACCTTACTTTCCATTATAAGAGGGAACCTTTGGACTAACAATCGAGCGGTCACATGGCTGCTCAATTGCGTCCCTAAACGGCCACTTTTCAAGACTTTGTCTAGTCTTGACTTGAACTGGTCAACAGATTCACTGTTGACAACTTCCACTGCAAGTGCGTTCCACTTACCGCAGATACTGTAGGTGATAATATTTCCACACAGAGAAAGAGAATCAGAAATAAAATGTAAAACACAGAGAAGAAGGAAAGATCGAGATATATAATGAGAAAGAGAGGAGAAAAAGAAACAAAAAGGAAGAGTTAGATAAAGAGAGTGTATAAAAGAGATGAAGGAGTAAATATTAAGGGAATCGGAGTGAGAGAAAGATAGAGATCGAAGGAGTAAGAGAAAACGATTAATAGATGAAGAGAGTGTGAAAGATATTCATAAGGAGAAGAAAGATCAACCCAGAAACTTAATGAGGGAGAAAGAAACAGAGAAAAAGGATAAAAAGAGAAAGAGAAGGAAGAATTAAGTGTGTTA